>OU696696.1:187330178-187407678 GCA_916050605.2 Platycheirus albimanus
TGTGTATGTGTATGTGTATGTGTATGTGTATGTGTATGTGTATGTGTATGTGTATGTGTATGTGTATGTGTATGTGTATGTGTATGTGTATGTGTATGTGTATGTGTATGTGTATGTGTATGTGTATGTGTATGTGTATGTGTATGTGTATGTGTATGTGTATGTGTATGTGTATGTGTATGTGTATGTGTATGTGTATGTGTATGTGTATGTGTATGTGTATGTGTATGTGTATGTGTATGTGTATGTGTATGTGTATGTGTATGTGTATGTGTATGTGTATGTGTATGTGTATGTGTATGTGTATGTGTATGTGTATGTGTATGTGTATGTGTATGTGTATGTGTATGTGTATGTGTATGTGTATGTGTATGTGTATGTGTATGTGTATGTGTATGTGTATGTGTATGTGTATGTGTATGTGTATGTGTATGTGTATGTGTATGTGTATGTGTATGTGTATGTGTATGTGTATGTGTATGTGTATGTGTATGTGTATGTGTATGTGTATGTGTATGTGTATGTGTATGTGTATGTGTATGTGTATGTGTATGTGTATGTGTATGTGTATGTGTATGTGTATGTGTATGTGTATGTGTATGTGTATGTGTATGTGTATGTGTATGTGTATGTGTATGTGTATGTGTATGTGTATGTGTATGTGTATGTGTATGTGTATGTGTATGTGTATGTGTATGTGTATGTGTATGTGTATGTGTATGTGTATGTGTATGTGTATGTGTATGTGTATGTGTATGTGTATGTGTATGTGTATGTGTATGTGTATGTGTATGTGTATGTGTATGTGTATGTGTATGTGTATGTGTATGTGTATGTGTATGTGTATGTGTATGTGTATGTGTATGTGTATGTGTATGTGTATGTGTATGTGTATGTGTATGTGTATGTGTATGTGTATGTGTATGTGTATGTGTATGTGTATGTGTATGTGTATGTGTATGTGTATGTGTATGTGTATGTGTATGTGTATGTGTATGTGTATGTGTATGTGTATGTGTATGTGTATGTGTATGTGTATGTGTATGTGTATGTGTATGTGTATGTGTATGTGTATGTGTATGTGTATGTGTATGTGTATGTGTATGTGTATGTGTATGTGTATGTGTATGTGTATGTGTATGTGTATGTGTATGTGTATGTGTATGTGTATGTGTATGTGTATGTGTATGTGTATGTGTATGTGTATGTGTATGTGTATGTGTATGTGTATGTGTATGTGTATGTGTATGTGTATGTGTATGTGTATGTGTATGTGTATGTGTATGTGTATGTGTATGTGTATGTGTATGTGTATGTGTATGTGTATGTGTATGTGTATGTGTATGTGTATGTGTATGTGTATGTGTATGTGTATGTGTATGTGTATGTGTATGTGTATGTGTATGTGTATGTGTATGTGTATGTGTATGTGTATGTGTATGTGTATGTGTATGTGTATGTGTATGTGTATGTGTATGTGTATGTGTATGTGTATGTGTATGTGTATGTGTATGTGTATGTGTATGTGTATGTGTATGTGTATGTGTATGTGTATGTGTATGTGTATGTGTATGTGTATGTGTATGTGTATGTGTATGTGTATGTGTATGTGTATGTGTATGTGTATGTGTATGTGTATGTGTATGTGTATGTGTATGTGTATGTGTATGTGTATGTGTATGTGTATGTGTATGTGTATGTGTATGTGTATGTGTATGTGTATGTGTATGTGTATGTGTATGTGTATGTGTATGTGTATGTGTATGTGTATGTGTATGTGTATGTGTATGTGTATGTGTATGTGTATGTGTATGTGTATGTGTATGTGTATGTGTATGTGTATGTGTATGTGTATGTGTATGTGTATGTGTATGTGTATGTGTATGTGTATGTGTATGTGTATGTGTATGTGTATGTGTATGTGTATGTGTATGTGTATGTGTATGTGTATGTGTATGTGTATGTGTATGTGTATGTGTATGTGTATGTGTATGTGTATGTGTATGTGTATGTGTATGTGTATGTGTATGTGTATGTGTATGTGTATGTGTATGTGTATGTGTATGTGTATGTGTATGTGTATGTGTATGTGTATGTGTATTAGTATGTGTATGTGTATGTGTATGTGTATGTGTATGTGTATGTGTATGTGTATGTGTATGTGTATGTGTATGTGTATGTGTATGTGTATGTGTATGTGTATGTGTATGTGTATGTGTATGTGTATGTGTATGTGTATGTGTATGTGTATGTGTATGTGTATGTGTATGTGTATGTGTATGTGTATGTGTATGTGTATGTGTATGTGTATGTGTATGTGTATGTGTATGTGTATGTGTATGTGTATGTGTATGTGTATGTGTATGTGTATGTGTATGTGTATGTGTATGTGTATGTGTATGTGTATGTGTATGTGTATGTGTATGTGTATGTGTATGTGTATGTGTATGTGTATGTGTATGTGTATGTGTATGTGTATGTGTATGTGTATGTGTATGTGTATGTGTATGTGTATGTGTATGTGTATGTGTATGTGTATGTGTATGTGTATGTGTATGTGTATGTGTATGTGTATGTGTATGTGTATGTGTATGTGTATGTGTATGTGTATGTGTATGTGTATGTGTATGTGTATGTGTATGTGTATGTGTATGTGTATGTGTATGTGTATGTGTATGTGTATGTGTATGTGTATGTGTATGTGTATGTGTATGTGTATGTGTATGTGTATGTGTATGTGTATGTGTATGTGTATGTGTATGTGTATGTGTATGTGTATGTGTATGTGTATGTGTATGTGTATGTGTATGTGTATGTGTATGTGTATGTGTATGTGTATGTGTATGTGTATGTGTATGTGTATGTGTATGTGTATGTGTATGTGTATGTGTATGTGTATGTGTATGTGTATGTGTATGTGTATGTGTATGTGTATGTGTATGTGTATGTGTATGTGTATGTGTATGTGTATGTGTATGTGTATGTGTATGTGTATGTGTATGTGTATGTGTATGTGTATGTGTATGTGTATGTGTATGTGTATGTGTATGTGTATGTGTATGTGTATGTGTATGTGTATGTGTATGTGTATGTGTATGTGTATGTGTATGTGTATGTGTATGTGTATGTGTATGTGTATGTGTATGTGTATGTGTATGTGTATGTGTATGTGTATGTGTATGTGTATGTGTATGTGTATGTGTATGTGTATGTGTATGTGTATGTGTATGTGTATGTGTATGTGTATGTGTATGTGTATGTGTATGTGTATGTGTATGTGTATGTGTATGTGTATGTGTATGTGTATGTGTATGTGTATGTGTATGTGTATGTGTATGTGTATGTGTATGTGTATGTGTATGTGTATGTGTATGTGTATGTGTATGTGTATGTGTATGTGTATGTGTATGTGTATGTGTATGTGTATGTGTATGTGTATGTGTATGTGTATGTGTATGTGTATGTGTATGTGTATGTGTATGTGTATGTGTATGTGTATGTGTATGTGTATGTGTATGTGTATGTGTATGTGTATGTGTATGTGTATGTGTATGTGTATGTGTATGTGTATGTGTATGTGTATGTGTATGTGTATGTGTATGTGTATGTGTATGTGTATGTGTATGTGTATGTGTATGTGTATGTGTATGTGTATGTGTATGTGTATGTGTATGTGTATGTGTATGTGTATGTGTATGTGTATGTGTATGTGTATGTGTATGTGTATGTGTATGTGTATGTGTATGTGTATGTGTATGTGTATGTGTATGTGTATGTGTATGTGTATGTGTATGTTGTGTATGTGTATGTGTATGTGTATGTGTATGTGTATGTGTATGTGTATGTGTATGTGTATGTGTATGTGTATGTGTATGTGTATGTGTATGTGTATGTGTATGTGTATGTGTATGTGTATGTGTATGTGTATGTGTATGTGTATGTGTATGTGTATGTGTATGTGTATGTGTATGTGTATGTGTATGTGTATGTGTATGTGTATGTGTATGTGTATGTGTATGTGTATGTGTATGTGTATGTGTATGTGTATGTGTATGTGTATGTGTATGTGTATGTGTATGTGTATGTGTATGTGTATGTGTATGTGTATGTGTATGTGTATGTGTATGTGTATGTGTATGTGTATGTGTATGTGTATGTGTATGTGTATGTGTATGTGTATGTGTATGTGTATGTGTATGTGTATGTGTATGTGTATGTGTATGTGTATGTGTATGTGTATGTGTATGTGTATGTGTATGTGTATGTGTATGTGTATGTGTATGTGTATGTGTATGTGTATGTGTATGTGTATGTGTATGTGTATGTGTATGTGTATGTGTATGTGTATGTGTATGTGTATGTGTATGTGTATGTGTATGTGTATGTGTATGTGTATGTGTATGTGTATGTGTATGTGTATGTGTATGTGTATGTGTATGTGTATGTGTATGTGTATGTGTATGTGTATGTGTATGTGTATGTGTATGTGTATGTGTATGTGTATGTGTATGTGTATGTGTATGTGTATGTGTATGTGTATGTGTATGTGTATGTGTATGTGTATGTGTATGTGTATGTGTATGTGTATGTGTATGTGTATGTGTATGTGTATGTGTATGTGTATGTGTATGTGTATGTGTATGTGTATGTGTATGTGTATGTGTATGTGTATGTGTATGTGTATGTGTATGTGTATGTGTATGTGTATGTGTATGTGTATGTGTATGTGTATGTGTATGTGTATGTGTATGTGTATGTGTATGTGTATGTGTATGTGTATGTGTATGTGTATGTGTATGTGTATGTGTATGTGTATGTGTATGTGTATGTGTATGTGTATGTGTATGTGTATGTGTATGTGTATGTGTATGTGTATGTGTATGTGTATGTGTATGTGTATGTGTATGTGTATGTGTATGTGTATGTGTATGTGTATGTGTATGTGTATGTGTATGTGTATGTGTATGTGTATGTGTATGTGTATGTGTATGTGTATGTGTATGTGTATGTGTATGTGTATGTGTATGTGTATGTGTATGTGTATGTGTATGTGTATGTGTATGTGTATGTGTATGTGTATGTGTATGTGTATGTGTATGTGTATGTGTATGTGTATGTGTATGTGTATGTGTATGTGTATGTGTATGTGTATGTGTATGTGTATGTGTATGTGTATGTGTATGTGTATGTGTATGTGTATGTGTATGTGTATGTGTATGTGTATGTGTATGTGTATGTGTATGTGTATGTGTATGTGTATGTGTATGTGTATGTGTATGTGTATGTGTATGTGTATGTGTATGTGTATGTGTATGTGTATGTGTATGTGTATGTGTATGTGTATGTGTATGTGTATGTGTATGTGTATGTGTATGTGTATGTGTATGTGTATGTGTATGTGTATGTGTATGTGTATGTGTATGTGTATGTGTATGTGTATGTGTATGTGTATGTGTATGTGTATGTGTATGTGTATGTGTATGTGTATGTGTATGTGTATGTGTATGTGTATGTGTATGTGTATGTGTATGTGTATGTGTATGTGTATGTGTATGTGTATGTGTATGTGTATGTGTATGTGTATGTGTATGTGTATGTGTATGTGTATGTGTATGTGTATGTGTATGTGTATGTGTATGTGTATGTGTATGTGTATGTGTATGTGTATGTGTATGTGTATGTGTATGTGTATGTGTATGTGTATGTGTATGTGTATGTGTATGTGTATGTGTATGTGTATGTGTATGTGTATGTGTATGTGTATGTGTATGTGTATGTGTATGTGTATGTGTATGTGTATGTGTATGTGTATGTGTATGTGTATGTGTATGTGTATGTGTATGTGTATGTGTATGTGTATGTGTATGTGTATGTGTATGTGTATGTGTATGTGTATGTGTATGTGTATGTGTATGTGTATGTGTATGTGTATGTGTATGTGTATGTGTATGTGTATGTGTATGTGTATGTGTATGTGTATGTGTATGTGTATGTGTATGTGTATGTGTATGTGTATGTGTATGTGTATGTGTATGTGTATGTGTATGTGTATGTGTATGTGTATGTGTATGTGTATGTGTATGTGTATGTGTATGTGTATGTGTATGTGTATGTGTATGTGTATGTGTATGTGTATGTGTATGTGTATGTGTATGTGTATGTGTATGTGTATGTGTATGTGTATGTGTATGTGTATGTGTATGTGTATGTGTATGTGTATGTGTATGTGTATGTGTATGTGTATGTGTATGTGTATGTGTATGTGTATGTGTATGTGTATGTGTATGTGTATGTGTATGTGTATGTGTATGTGTATGTGTATGTGTATGTGTATGTGTATGTGTATGTGTATGTGTATGTGTATGTGTATGTGTATGTGTATGTGTATGTGTATGTGTATGTGTATGTGTATGTGTATGTGTATGTGTATGTGTATGTGTATGTGTATGTGTATGTGTATGTGTATGTGTATGTGTATGTGTATGTGTATGTGTATGTGTATGTGTATGTGTATGTGTATGTGTATGTGTATGTGTATGTGTATGTGTATGTGTATGTGTATGTGTATGTGTATGTGTATGTGTATGTGTATGTGTATGTGTATGTGTATGTGTATGTGTATGTGTATGTGTATGTGTATGTGTATGTGTATGTGTATGTGTATGTGTATGTGTATGTGTATGTGTATGTGTATGTGTATGTGTATGTGTATGTGTATGTGTATGTGTATGTGTATGTGTATGTGTATGTGTATGTGTATGTGTATGTGTATGTGTATGTGTATGTGTATGTGTATGTGTATGTGTATGTGTATGTGTATGTGTATGTGTATGTGTATGTGTATGTGTATGTGTATGTGTATGTGTATGTGTATGTGTATGTGTATGTGTATGTGTATGTGTATGTGTATGTGTATGTGTATGTGTATGTGTATGTGTATGTGTATGTGTATGTGTATGTGTATGTGTATGTGTATGTGTATGTGTATGTGTATGTGTATGTGTATGTGTATGTGTATGTGTATGTGTATGTGTATGTGTATGTGTATGTGTATGTGTATGTGTATGTGTATGTGTATGTGTATGTGTATGTGTATGTGTATGTGTATGTGTATGTGATGTGTATGTGTATGTGTATGTGTATGTGTATGTGTATGTGTATGTGTATGTGTATGTGTATGTGTATGTGTATGTGTATGTGTATGTGTATGTGTATGTGTATGTGTATGTGTATGTGTATGTGTATGTGTATGTGTATGTGTATGTGTATGTGTATGTGTATGTGTATGTGTATGTGTATGTGTATGTGTATGTGTATGTGTATGTGTATGTGTATGTGTATGTGTATGTGTATGTGTATGTGTATGTGTATGTGTATGTTATGTGTATGTGTATGTGTATGTGTATGTGTATGTGTATGTGTATGTGTATGTGTATGTGTATGTGTATGTGTATGTGTATGTGTATGTGTATGTGTATGTGTATGTGTATGTGTATGTGTATGTGTATGTGTATGTGTATGTGTATGTGTATGTGTATGTGTATGTGTATGTGTATGTGTATGTGTATGTGTATGTGTATGTGTATGTGTATGTGTATGTGTATGTGTATGTGTATGTGTATGTGTATGTGTATGTGTATGTGTATGTGTATGTGTATGTGTATGTGTATGTGTATGTGTATGTGTATGTGTATGTGTATGTGTTTGTGTATGTGTATGCGTATGTGTATGTGTATGTGTATACAAGCCACTTCACAAATCCTCACAGCAAATTTTAAAGCGGCGGGCGTTAAATCGTCAGATCTTAGATTCCAAAGGGCCAAAACGTGAAATTATGCGTTCACCGAACGTTTTCTTCAACAAATCAATTGTAACGCGAGCTGTGAGATATGTTGCGCTGCCTTGTTGAAGCCACAGCTTTTGCACATCATGGTTGCTCCATTGATTAAAGAAAAAGTCAGTAATCATGGCTCTATAGCGGTCATCAGTGACTTTTACGTTATGGCCAGCATTGTTTTTAAAGAAATACGGACCAATTATTCCACCAACGCAGGAAGCACACAAAACAGTTAGTTTTTGAGGATGAAACTGTGTCTCAATATACACTTGAAGATTATCATCACTCCAAATACAGCTGTTTTCATGTTGAAATGGCAAACCAAACTTTAAATAAATCACTTGACAGCTGAAAAAATGGCCGGCAGTTAAAATAGTATTGCCAACTTAAAGTTCTATACCTCGAAAATAACACCAGTTATATAAAAGTAAAAGAAAACTACATTTCCTAAAGTAGTTTTTTGCGTAACCTGAACGCATTATGTATGTGTGTCGAATGATAACAACTGCCTACTACTTATATTACCCCATTTACATTATATATAAATGCAAACAATTATACCTATGCCTAAGAACTTAAGATTGATTGATGTTTGATGATTAATTGTGAAGATACTTTTTAGTTATCTCATTTCTTATGGTATTTTAGAATGAGGCTAATGATTAAAACATATCCGGTGATTAAGTTGTAGCTTATATTTTATACCTGGAGGAATACATCACCGTCAAGGAGACCTTGCTCGAAGGCTCCAAGCTCTCTAGTTCGGTATGCATCATGTGAATGGATGTCAAGCATCCTACTATTTTCCTCTTTGTCTTTATGCATTACAACTGAAATGAGAAAAAAATAGAAACAGATGTTTATTTATGCTCAATACAAGTAAATTATATGAATAACCATGGGGGAAAATATTTTTTTTTCTGAATATTTATAACGTAATTGAGGATGAAATGTGTTAAGTAATTATGTGTTAATAATTAATAATATGTTAATTAATTATTTTAATTATATATAAATCGAGTGTCACGTTGTTTGTCCGCAATGAACTCCTTAACTAATGAACAGATTTAAATGAAATTTCGAAAACTGTGTGCAATTTGATCCAACTTAAAAGATAGGATAGTTCATTTGTAGTGCATTCCGTTAAATAAGTAATTAATCTTTTCGTAGGATATTCTAAAGATGACTACGAAGGTTTCCGTGAAGTTTGGTCAAAATTCAGTACATCTATGTACCACGAAAGCAATTTTAGTGCATTTTGTTAATATGGTAATAAATCTTTTGATAGCATCTTCTAAGGATGTCTACGGAAGTTTCAGTGAAGTTTGGTAAAAATTCGTTAAAGCTATTTGCAATAAATGTATTAATAGTGACCTGATCGCCCAGCCAAAACTTAGTTAACAATCTTACTAATATTATAAGCTAGCTGACCCGGCGAACTTCGTTCCGCCTTAAATTGAATAAATGTCCCTTTCCAAAGTCGAGCCTCTCTTAAGAAAGAATTAAACAATTGATATTAAATTGATTAAAATTACTTTTATTTAAACAGAAATGATTAGGGCACTGCAACGCTTTGTGATAACAACATTGTTTGTTTTGTTGTCCGGTGCATAAACAAACAATGCAGATGGCTTTCCGACACGCGAACACGCCACGTACAGTTGTCCATGTGAAAAGCAAGGGAATTCAAGATTAAGGCCACACACTTGTAACGATTGGCCTTGCGATTTGTTAATTGTCATGGCGAATGCGATTCGAACGGGAAACTGAATCCACTTTAACTCGAACGGCAAGTCGTTCTGTATCATAGGAATTCTTGGAATGAGAACTTCTTCGCCTTTGAGCTTGCCTTTGATTATTGTTGCTTGGATGACGTTGTTCATGAGTTTCTTCACTGTCAACCTAGTTCCATTGCATAATTTTGGTTGGTTCAGATTTCGCAGCATTATGATGACAGAGCCGACTTTGAGTTGCAAATTGTGTGGTGGTAGACCAGGAACATCCAACGAATTCAAAAATTCAATTGGATAGTTTGTTGCTTCATCATCATTTATTATGCGATCCACCGATTAAAACGAATGCGATTTTATTTTGAATGATGAAATTCAAATCATCGACGTCCTTATTTTTCGCAGCTAATATCGCACGTTCACTGAGCCAATCGTGGTTTAAATAATTGTGACCGATGTTAGGGAACACTTTACTGATGAGCTCTTCCTTCGATGATGTGAATTCACAAAAATTCAGCGGGAACGAAATCAGGCCAGTTGCAGCATCAACGGTAATTTGACCATTTCCAATTGTAAACAGTTGTTTTGCAAAACCATCGGCTGATGGATCGTTCTGCAACGCAACTCGCATGTTCGTCGTCAACTGCAGCTTCTTTACGTATCGCCAGAATTAAGATAATTTCAGGCAAGCGTTGAGTTCATCTGCAGGCGTTGATCGCGGGATTACTGGTAAAATTTGACGGAAATCACCGGCTAGCAATATCATTGCTCCTCCAAAGCGTCTCACATTGTTCCGTAAATCTTTCATTGTTCAATCAAGAGCCTCCAATGCTCGCTTGTGTGCCATTGTGCATTCATCCCAGATGATAATTTTGCAAGTTTTCAACACTTGTGCCATAGCTGAATTTCTTGAAATATTGCATGTTGGTTCCTCATTCAACTGCAGATTCAGTGGCAATTTTAACGCTGAATGTGCTGTGCGACCACCTTCCAACAACGTGGCCGCTATTCCAGAAGAGGCAACCGCAAGTGCGATGTCGGATCTTGACCGAATTGAAGCCAAAATCAAGGAAAGGAGAAACGTTTTGCCAGTTCCACCAGGTGCATCCAGGAAGAATATGCCACCGTTACCGTCGTCAACCGCCTTCATCAAAGAGTCGTACACGTTCTTTTCCTCGGGATTGAGCAGTGGGACATTGGTGCGAACTGTTTCTGTCGAAGCGTCTTGATCGAATTCTCGCTCGCGTTGCAATTCTCTATTAAATGCATCGTTCATTGAGCGATTGGGGGTTGGCATTCCCAGTTTACTCAACAGGTTGCTGCACATGAGCATACACATGTCTTCGATCAATATCAGCGCCTCGTTTCGGATCTCATCGTGCATTTGAAGTTCGGGATTTGATGTTGTTCTTCGAACTCGATGCAAAATATCGTCAGCCATGTTGTCCTTGTACTTGTCCCACAATATGAGGGGGTTCGATGGAAAACATGTCGAGATGATGATGGCAAACAATGTACGAATTTGAGTCGCAGGCGCAGAAACTGTAGCATCGGCAAGTGTTGCGTCCCAATGATTGTCGTTGGCAAGCAAATTCATCCGCTGACAGGCTTCTCTAAATGTGGCACACAGCACACCATCAACAGTCCGCAGGTTCTCGTACGAAGTTGGACCAGGCACATTGACCAAAAGCAATCGCAGATAGAAGCAGTCGTTATTTTTTGGATGAACAGTATAGATACGACCAAGTGCATCAGAGGCATTTCCGAGTAGAGCAGCGTTCTAGCGAACGGGTCACTTGCGCA
Organism: Platycheirus albimanus; assembly: GCA_916050605.2. Lineage (NCBI taxonomy): Eukaryota > Metazoa > Arthropoda > Insecta > Diptera > Syrphidae > Platycheirus > Platycheirus albimanus. The sequence continues at coordinate 187,341,549 of OU696696.1, forward strand.
GGTGGAGAAGAAACTCGTTAACGTTGTTGCTGGTGCCTGTTCAGCTCGCTGAGCTGCATTCTCTTCCCTGAAATATACGCGCTGACCATTCTCCAAGTGAACCGCCAAATGTTGAACGGTCGGATGGCGTTCGTGTATCGGAAAGGAAAATATTCTCCAAACTGCCTCATTGCAACTCACATAACGCCCTAATTGATAGCACGACACTTCGTCATTCTTATCTGGACACTCAAGGCCAAAAACCGCCATGTCGCTTCCTTTGTTGACGTACTTGCAAACGTACTTGATGGACTTCACCGTATTGCAGTATTCAACGTTTATGTGCGTTTTAAATACTTTAAAGAGAAGAGGACAATATGGAACAATTCAAGTGTTGTCCACCAAGACATCTTTCCCTTTCACTTTCATTGCGACTGTTCTGCCATTGTCATCTGGTGATCGCCGCCTATACAATGGGTATCCATCGTTGATAGTGATTGTCTCTGCCAGGAGGGAATGTGAATATCGCTTAGAACATTTATTTGCGACCATGCAAGGCGAATCTGGATTGTGATTTCCGCAAGGCCCATGAATCATCTGCGTAGTTACGACTTCACACAATTCCGGGTCGGCTTCTTTACTGGGTATTTCGGTGCTAATGATTGAATCGACCTGGTCTGGTCGCTTCTGCCATTCCACCGAATACATCCAACAATGCGGCTGTCCAAAAATATTGTGTTTCGTGATGAAGTCAATGATCATTAATAGTTTTTGTTTGAAAACTCGTGCAGTGATGTCGTGGCGGTCGCTCGAAGTTTGTCCGCAAAGTAAGAGTTGCGTAATTTCTGGCCATTTTGGATTGCAGGTGAATGTTATGAATAAGTCGGGGCGTCCGTAATGCCGCAAATATGTCATTGCATCTTGCGCATATTCGTGCATATGCCTCGGACTTCCAACATATGTTGCTGGGAGAATAGTCAACCGGCCGATGTTTGCTGCTGCTGCATCTCCATCCAAATGTATGGCATCTCTTAAGTTAATGTATTCTTCCGAACGCAATTTATTTTGATTTAATCGGATGAAATTTAGGCGTTCTGTTTCTATCTTAACGTACATGTCGACGCAATACTGTTGAAACAATCGGCGATATCTTAACAGATGGTTGTCGACATCCTGGCGAATCATGAAGCGATATGCGTAGAAGTTCATGCTGCTGACTTTCTTATTTGTATCATGCCCTGAAAGATAATCCCATTAATAGTTGATGAAAAAGATATGTCGGAAAACTGAGGAACTAACCGAAGAGTGGGCTTACCATTTTAATTTGAAAATGGTAGCCATCATCGCCTTCCCAAAACATAAGCAGATATTGTAATGTGTCGTATGACCGGTGGGTCTCCATCACGCGTTGAAACTGTCCATTATCACTTCGCTTGAGGACTATGTCGCGTGATTGATCGAGTTCCTCATTTGAATTTCCAAGAAAATAAATCTGAAGGAACTTATGATGCTTGTTCAATTGCGGCAAAAGAGCTCCCACACGATGGTGGATTTGTCCTTGGATCTGAATAGTAGAAGGATAATGTGACAATTTATCCACACTGGACATAATGTTAAAATTCTTCTGACGACATTACCTTAAAGGTCGGATTGTAACCACGTTCTTGGATAACAGTGGCTCCAAAAGACGTCATTTGGAAGCAGCCGTTGTATTGTTGAATGTGCGCGAGGAAATGCCGTGATTGTGTTGTATCTTTATACAGAAGTGATCGCAATGGCTGCGGTGGCGGGGCCAAAACAGGTAATTTTACTTTTCCTCCTGCACAACACAACCCAGGCGTTTCCGCCGAGAACTTCAATGCATTGCAATGCTGACAGACGACATTCAATGGCCAAATATTAACGCACGGAAGATCATTGTACGTTAGTGTGGAATCATATCTGAATGCAGCCCGATTTAAATTATAAGGTGGCGCTCGTGTCCTTCGCTCTTTACGTCGATTAAAGTTACGTTCATCTAGATCATAATTTGTACGACGGGTGGCTCTTGCTACACGATCTGCTTCCATATGATTGGCTATATCCTCTTGTGAAAATGCGTCACGCATGTTAGTCATTCGTAAACGGACTTGTTCATTGCGATGTGCATGCTGTTCATCCATTTGATTCGCACGTAGATTAGCCACTCGTCTCGTATTTTTATTGCGCGCTCCAATGTTTGATTGCCTTATTGGTGGCATAATGACACCTACGCGATCTGCTTCCATATGATCGGCTATCTCCTCTTGTGATTCTTGATTCGCATTCGCACGCAGAATAGCCACTCGTCTCGTGTTTTTATTGCGCGCTCCAATGTTTGATCGTCTTATTGTCGGCATAATGACACTTATAGAAAAATCCTGCAGGGACAATATCATAAGCATAACCATCTATATCAATTGCATTACACACAAATAGGTCGTTCACAAAATACCTTATTAAAATTCGTTATCGATAAAATTAAAGCCTCAATTTTAGTTATCACAATGTTCTAAAAAAAAAGAAAAAAAATTAACACTAATCCATTAAATTTCACTTCGCACTTGGTAACTTAGTAGATACCTTTATACACTGTGTTGGTCACCAAACAAAATACTATTTAAAAGTTAAAAAGTTAAATTAATTTACGGACTGTATTGAAGTTCAACTAATTTTACGTTTATTTAATTTTTTTTGAATTATAGATCGAAAAATTTGTCAATTTATATTTTTTTAGCTTATTTTTATTGTTTTTGCTAGTGAAAAAAAAATTGAAATTAAAAAAAAAAACCGGCTCCGTTGTGTGTTTACCTGGTTCAAAACTAATCCAACAAAAAAAATCCTCATGCAAATCGGATAATATTTAGCCAAGTAATGCTTGTACAAAGAACAAAGTCATTACTTGGCGATATTTGTTCCGCAATTTTTTGTTTTAACGATTTTTAAAAAATACCGTTCAAAAATTGAAAAATTCGGCTCCGCTATTCGTTTACCTGGTTTAATACAAACCCAACAAAAAAATCCCCATGCTGACCCGGCGAACTTCGTTCTGCCTTAAATTGACTAAATGTCCCTTTCGAAAGTCGAGCCTCTCTTAAGAAAGAATTAAACAATTGATATTAAATTGATTAAAATTACTTTTATTTAAACAGAAATGATTAGGTCACTGCAACGCTTTGTGATAAACAACGTTGTTTGTTTTGTTGTCCGGTGCATAAACTAACAATGCAGATGGCTTTCCGACACGCGAACACGCCACGTACAGTTGTATATGTGAAAAGCAAGGGAATTCAAGATTAAGGCCACACACTTGTAACGATTGGCCTTGCGATTTGTTAATTGTCATGGCAAATGCGGGTCAAACTTGAAACTGAATCCGCTTAAACTCGAATGGCAAGTCGGTTGGTATCAAAGGAATTCTTGGAATGAGAACTTCTTCGCCTTTGAACTTGCCTTTGATTATTGTTACTTGGATGACTGTAAACTTAGTTCCATTGCATAGTTTTGGTTGGTTCAGATTGCGCAGCATTATGATGACAGAGCCGACTTTGAGTTGTAAATTGTGTGGTGGTAGACCGGGAACATCCAAATATAATAGCAAAGCATTTTCGAGTAGAGCAGCTATAACGAACGGGTCACTTGCACATGTGGAGAAGAAACTCCTTAAAAAAAAAAAAAAAAAAAAAAAAAAAAAAAAAAAAAAAAAAAAAAAAAAAACCCGGCTCCGTTGTGTGTTTACCTGGTTCAAGACAAATCCAACAAAAAAATCCTCATGCAAATCGGATAATATTTAGCCAAGTTATGCTTCTACAAAGAACAAAGTCATAATCTGTCGATATTTGTTCTGCAATTTTGTGTTTTAACGATTTCTAAAACTTACCGTCCAAAATTTGAAAAATTCGCTATCCGCTATCTGTTTACCTTGTTTAATACAAACCCAACAAAAAAATCCCAATGCAAATCGGATGATATTCAGCCGAGTTAGGCGCGTACAAACAGACACCAATTCATTTTTATATATATAGATGTGAAAGTTACGATGTTTGGATGTTTGGATGTTTGTTGCTAACTCACGCCAGAACAGCTAAACGGATCTGGATAAAATTTGGCACAGAGATAGCTTATAGTCTGGAATAGCAGATAGGCTATTTTTTATCCCGGTAGAATGTATGGTTCCCGTGGGATAGATTTGTTTTAATTTTTGGAATATCACCAGAATGGCTGAACTCATCTGAATGAAATTTAGCACAGAGATAGATTATAGTCTGGAATAGCATATTGGCTACTTTCTATCCCGGTAAAATGTATGGTTCCCGTGGGATAGATTTGTTTTAATTTTTGAAATCACACCAGAATGGCTGAACGGATCTGAATGAAATTTAGCACAGAGATAGATTATAGCCTGGAATAGCATATTGGCTACTTTCTATCCCTGTAAAATGTATGGTTCCCGTGGGATAGATTTGTTTTAATTTTTGGAATATCACCAGAATGGCTGAACTCATCTGAATGAAATTTAGCACAGAGATAGATTATAGTCTGGAATAGCATATTGGCTACTTTCTATCCCAGTAAAATGTATGGTTCCCGTGGGATAGATTTGTTTTAATTTTTGAAATCACACCAGAATGGCTGAACGAATCTGAATGAAATTTAGCACAGAGATAGATTATAGCCTGGAATAGCATATTGGCTACTTTCTATTCCTGTAAAATGTATGGTTCCCGTGCAGTGGCGGATCCACGGGGGGGGTTTTCGGGTCCGGACCCCCCCCATGGGATCATATACTTTCAAATTGTATGCTTTTATTGGGCATGTTGGTGAAGTTGAAACAAAGTTTTTAATAAAAATTCGTAATTTATTGAATGTTTTACACAACTTTTAATTTATTTTCGAATAATAAATGCAATAGGAGATAATTACGAAGAAGATAATTACGAAGATAGTCAATATGACCGATCAAGAAAAAATATATGATCCACAAACGGTTCTAGTCACTCTTAAATTGTCGAGGCTTTTCAAAAAACTTTCTGAGAATTTCGTCTTCAGTCAAAGTTATGCGATGATGAATGTTCAAAGATGCAAGACCATTGAGACGCTCTTGACCCATCGTGTTTCTCAGATAATCTTTCATTCTCCTCAAAGTCGAAAATGATCGTTCTGGAGTTGCTGTGGTCACGGGTATCACCGCCAAAACTCGTAGGATTTTGTTGACGTTTTTGAAAGTTCTGTCATTTATGATCTGCAAAAATTCCTTCTATTTAGATTTTCAATGGATATTATTTATTTTACTTTGTTCCAAATTGCACCAAAAAAATTTCTTTCTCAATTAATTGTCAATAAGTCGTATATTAGTGATTTTTCTCTGATTCTCTTAAATTGAATAATTTTGTTTTGAAATTAAATTGAAAATAAATGATAATCTATTAGTATTATAATCAATCAGATTTTTTGGTACAATATATGAGAAACCTGGCATTATTTTTTAGCCAAAAATGATCTGAATTTGGGAGATACTCACTGCTAATGCATCAAGTGCATTTTCGATGTTTTGATTGCAGATCCGTTGTCTCCACATTTTGACTTCTGAAATAAAATTACTCTCGGAACAATCCAGTATTTCTTCGTAAAATTGGTAGAGGCTTGCACATTTCTTCTCGTCGAATTCTTGTTTGAGGAATAGCTGTCCAAGACTTTGAAAAACTGTTTTGTGTTTTTCGAACCGACTCTGAAGATGAGAAATGTAGGTGTCGAGAAATGGGATGTAAAATGCGATTTTGTAATACTCTTCAACTGTTTTCGCTTCAACGTTGCAACGATTTTTTTGTCGACTGCATCGACGAGGCATTTTCATTTCAATCTCGTACTCCGAACAAATTTCAGAAACTTTTTGATACACAATGTGGAAGCATGAATCCACGTTTTCACGCTTTTCCTTGAAGTCGTTCAAAGCATCATCAGCCAATTTCATGGCCTCTCCCAGATCTTGATTTTTCAATTGCAATTCTCAACTCAATGGCAAAACGATGGAATTAATTGATTCCATAATATGACAGGAAATTTGGATTTCGATTGTGAAAATCGCTGTCAAAAGTTGAGATGCTGCCCGTGAAGTTTCTCGATCCTTCCACGTTTTTATTTCTTCCAACGCTTCAATAACAGCCGGTTGAAGTTCGACGTATTTTGATACAGCTTCATGAGACTGAGCCCATCTTGTAGGACAAATGGACTTCAATTTTTCTTTTCTTCGCTCACTTTTCTCTGTCATTTTTGAAATTTCGTTCTTCAAGATGCTTTGTCTCTTGGGCCAGTGAAAAAATGCTTGAATTGCTCCGATAGTTCCCAACGCGTTTTTGATACCAGATACTTCGCAAGCTGCATTGATGGTCAAACAGAAGCTGTGTGCGGCGCAATGCACATAAATTGCGAGAGGAAAATGAGACCTCAAATAAGCCTGTGCTCCATGAAATTCGCCACTAATTGCCGGAGCTCCGTCGTATCCTTGGCCGTACATGAATGAGCAATCCACGCCGATATCGGTCAGATAATTCCTGTTGGAATTTGCCAGAGCTTGTCCAGAAACGTCAGTGACGGAAACGAATCCGAGGAAATCCTCACAAATATTTGTTTGTGAATCCAAGTATCGTGTGCAAATGGAAAATTGCTCTATGCTTGAAATGTCAGTCGATTCGTCGGCTAAAACTGAGAATCCTTCCGATGGATTTATTCGATCAACGATTTTTTTTCTGATCAATTCATGACAAGTTGCGATAATTTCATTCTGAATGGTTTTGCTCAAATATGTTGAATTTTTCGGAGCAGACAAAAGGTTTTTCTTGAGTGTTTCGTCACCTTCAGCTCGATACCGTAAAATTGCACGAAAGTTTCCTTCGTTCGAATATTTTCCATCAGTTTTATCATCCGCGTCAGGTTCCTCTTCATTATACAAACATCCATCGTCTCTATGGCCACGAAGTGCAATTCCTTGACGTCCACACAAAACTATTGCACTAACTATGGGTTTCAGTCGTTCGTTATATTCTTCTTTAGTTTTTTCTTTCTGCTTATCGAGTTGTTCATCAATAGATTTAGTTTTGCCAAGCTGAATATCGCGTAAATGTTCAAAAGCAACGATGGATTTTTTATGGTAATCAAGTTTTTCGTGGTTCCGAAAAGTTTCTTTCGCGTGCTTCCAAGTGTTGAACGGCTTGTTGATGAGTTTCCCCAGACGTACGTCGCATATTCCACCGGTTTTCACGCCAAAAGCTATGCAGCACTTACAATATGCGCCATTTTCTTTCGCAGAATATGCCAACCAGTGAAATTCCTCAAGCAGTTTTCTTTGAAAAGATAAATTTTTGGCAGTTGAAAAAATAGCTGGTGGCACCCACGAGTCGTCGATAATGTTCAGGATTTCACTCGCGTTTCTTGTATTTGAAGCATTAGACGTGGCTAGAGCGATGTCGTTTTTGAATGGAAGCAATTTCAATTGTAAATTCGGCAAGCAGCTGCCTTAAACTGTGCGTATAAAATTTCATACAAAAACCTCCTTAAATTGTAAAAATTAAATCTTGACCAGTGTCAACTCTTTCGCCTCATCTCCCTCCTCATACGAATCCAATCGAAATCGTTGGCTTATGAAAAAGAGCGGAGATAATAGAAAGAACCTGAATAAAACAACAACAATTACTTGTGTGTGCTTAGAAAAATGCTAATCGGTTCAGTATAGTTCGATAGAATGAAAAAACCTGTAATTGGCTTACAACTTTCATGTGGGTGCGGTGGCGTAGTGCGTAGTGCACTAGCTCCTCACACGCTAGGTCGCTTGTTCAAGTCCAGCTCGGGCAAAAGTTCTTCAAAAATTAAATTGAACATAAAGCGGTTAAGCACCACTAAAGGAGTCTGATAATCGGGTTGGTCCCCGTGAAATAGCTATAACTCCAGCCTATGAACTTGGTGGTTGCACACACAAGTTGTTGTTGTTTCATTCTAAATTTTCAATTGTAAATTCGGCAAGCAGCTGCCTTAAACTGTGCGTATAAAATTTCATACAAAAACCTCCTTAAATTGTAAAAATTAAATCTTGACCAGTGTCAACTCTTTCGCCTCATCTCCCTCCTCATACGAATCCAATCGAAATCGTTGGCTTATGAAAAAGAGCGGAGATAATAGAAAGAACCTGAATAAAACAACAACAATTACTTGTGTGTGCTTAGAAAAATGCTAATCGGTTCAGTATAGTTCGATAGAATGAAAAAACCTGTAATTGGCTTACAACTTTCATGTGCGGGTGCGGTGGCGTAGTGCGTAGTGCACTAGCTCCTCACACGCTAGGTCGCTTGTTCAAGTCCAGCTCGGGCAAAAGTTCTTCAAAAATTAAATTGAACATAAAGCGGTTAAGCACCACTAAAGGAGTCTGATGATCGGGTTGGTCCCCGTGAAATAGCTATAACTCCAGCCTATGAACTTGGTGGTAGCACACACAAGTTGTTGTTGTTTCATTCTAAATTTTCAATTGTGAATTCTTGTTTGTTTTGAACTGACGTATCTTCGGAAGTCGATTGTCCTCCAGTCTCCGGTGGATTTTCTTCGAGGTTAAGCTTCTCTGCATTTTTAGTCTGTGTCAAAAAAATATGGTTAGCTAAAAACTAATGAGAATCTTCACTTATTTTGAAATTATAAATTATATGAATACATTGTGCAAAAATAGTAGCTTTTCCGATATACTTATCATTTTTTTATTGCAATTTTTCTTACCTGTTTTTCCTTTTTCTTTGTTTCTGGTTCTGATTCTGAATCAAGGCGGGTGAAATAGGAAAACAATGTCCGCTTCATATTGTGAGGCGTGTTTTCTCAGTAAGAGAACTTGAAACACAGATTAGTTTAAAAGGGAGATGGGAAACCGAGCTGTCTAACTGACAATGTCTACAAGCTGCGGTCAAAGTTTTCTAGTATTTTCGTGGTGAGTTTAAGAAAAACGAGTTTGCCAATTTGAAAATTCAATCTAGCAATCTACGCTAAATTTGAAATTGCGAAAACAAACAAAAGAGAACTGTAAAAATATAAAAATCCCACCTCATCTCTTTGTTTTTGTATTTTTCATGTACAAGGAAGAAAATAAAATGAAAGAAAATGAAAATTGCGGGATCTAGGGAGTGAAACGTTTCCGATCTCCTTTTGTCTCTGACTTAAAAAGAGATTTTTCTCACTTGAAATTATGCTAACCACTTGTCAACTTCGGCATGTTTACACAATGCGTGTTGAAAGAAACAAAGAAATAATTAAAATACGCTCATAGACGGCGCAAATATCAACAGAAAAACTTAAAGAAAAATCGCACGGCCCTGTCATCGCGACTAGGTTGGCGCGCAGTTTGAATTTGCGAACAAACTATATGCACTGCCATAACGACTGGAGAGCACCAATGGCTTTTCTATAACACGGTAGTCCAGCCGTTATGGTGACCTGTATATACGTGGTAATTATGCATATATCTCAAGGAAAAAATGTCTACCCCCCCCCTTAAAAATTTTTTTGGACCCCCCCCCTTATCAAAATCCTGGATCCGCCACTGTTCCCGTGGGATAGATTTATTTTAATTTTTGAAATAACACCAGAATGGCTGAACTCATCTCAATGAAATTTAGCACAGAGATAGATTATAGTCTGGAATAGCATATTGGCTACTTTTTATCCCGGTAAAATGTATGGTTCCCGTGGGATAGATTTGTTTTAGTTTTCGAAATTACACAAAAATGGCTGAACTCATCTGAATGAAATTAAGCACAGAGATAGATTATAGTCTGGAATAGCATATTGGCTACTTTTTATCCCGGTAAAATGTATGGTTCCCGTGGGATAGATTTGTTTTAATTTTTGAAATCACACCAGACTGGCTGAACGGATCTGAATGAAATTTAGCACAGTGATAGATTATAGTCTGGAATAGCATATTGGCTACTTTTTATCCCGGTAAAATGTAAGGTTCCCCTGGTATAGATTTGTTGTAGTTTTTGAAATTACACAAAAATGGCTGAACTCATCTGAATGAAATTTAGCACAGAGATAGATTATAGTCTTGAATAGCATATTGGCTACTTTTATCCCGGTAAAATGTATGGTTCCCGTGAGATAGATTTGTTTTAATTTTTGAAATCACACCAGAATGGCTGAACGGATCTGAATAAAATTTAGCACAGAGATAGATTATAGTCTGGAATAGCATATTGGCCACTTTTTATCACGGTTAAATTTAGGTATTAAATTATAAAGCTATTAAAGAAGAAGAAGCTAGATTACGATACAGTCTACTTCTTGATCAGCTGAAACGCGAGCGAAGCCGCGGGTTAAGGCTAGTGATTTATAATTAAAAAAACAATATCATCATGGTAATTTAGATACAAAATAAAAAAACATCTTGAAAACGGTCAACGTGTATACTTCACTGAAGAAAATAGACCAATTCCCAAGCATAGATTACACGCCAGAGATGTATAATAAAGCGGTAGTGTTGATCGAGGATTAATGTATGTATTTTAATTACAAATTTACAATTTAATTATTATGGTATGCTGATCGCCCGGCCACCAACTTCGTAAGCAGTGATTTACAACGAGAGAAACAATATGACCATGGTTATTTAGCTACAATTATTGCGAACAGTGAGCCATTACTGACAGCTGAACAAAAAATTATTTATGATCGGATTACGTTGAGCGTTGCTGCTGAACAAGGCGGTTTTTTTTCTTGGGTGCACCAGGTGGAACTGGTAAGACATTTTTAATACCGCTGATTCTTGCCAAGATACGGTCACAACAGAAAATCGCATTGGCAGTTACATCCTCAGGCAATGCGGCTACATTGCTGGATGGTGGGCGAACGGCACATTCAGCATTTAAGCTGTCATTAGACATTCATAACAAACCAAACGCAGGGTCTAGGCTAATTCAGTGTGCACAATTCACTGTGCACTGTAAATTGTCCACCACAGTGAACTGTCCCCAATGCCTAAATTTTAAAACGGTTTAGTATTATTTTTTATGAAGTTTGTTCTATAAATCAGTAAACAGAGAACAAAAATCTAACAGATCCTGGTTCCGATTGTAATATTTTTTTCAGTTATTGAAACAAACTGAAACCAGGACAAAAAATGTTAGATGTCGAAAACTAAACATTTTAATGTTTAATTCACAAATATAAGTTAAAAAAAGATATAGATTTTGATTTAATTTTATATTAGTTTCATAAGGTTATAATATTTAAAAAATAAAAGGAAAACAACATAAGGAAAATCACCTTCAATCTTCCATTTGAGTTATTTCAATGTTTGCTCATTACTGTAGAGGTAAAATTTAATCAACTTTCTCCACAGCGTATAACTCCACCACAGTTGTACACCACTGTAAATTGTCCACAACTGTTAATTGCCCGCCACAGTGAATTGTGTACCACACTGAATTGTGCACAGTGAATTGTCTCCACAGTGAATTGTGCACAGTGAATTGTGCAGAGTGAATTAACCGGCTTCGCCAAACGCAATATGTAATATACTCGTAAAAAAAAAAGCAAAATAGCTGCAGTATTGCAAAAAAAAGTTCTTTCATAATGGCTCACAAATATTCACTCGAAGCATTGGAAAATGATCCATCAGCACAAATATTTTCCGAACAATTACTAGATATTGGGAACGGTACAACGGAAATGCAAACAAAAAGTGAACTTATTGAGAGTGTTTTCCCGGACTTAGAAAATAATGACTTGAACCATAACTGGCTTAGTAATCCGGCAATTTTGGCAGCCAAAAATGCTGATGTTGACGAAATTAATTTCCAGATACTACAGTTGTTGCCAGGAGATCTGATGTCTTTTAAATCAATCGATACTGTTGTTGATGAAAATGGAAGTGTAAATTTTCCAACTGAATTTTTAAATTCTCTAGATATACCCGGAATTCCACCACATAATCTTCGGTTGAAGATTGGTTCACCAATTATTCTACTGCGTAATTTGAATCCACCTCGATTATGCAACGGTACACGTTTGGTCATCAAAAATATCACCGGGAATATTCTTGAAGGAACTATTTTGGTTGGAAAGTTTTAAGTGGTCCTCTTGACACGTATTCCAATGATCCCGTCAGAATCTACGATACCCCTAAAAGGCCTCCAGTTCCCCATTCGTTTAGCTTTCGCCATGTCTATGAATAATTCTCAAGGCCAAACAATGTCCATTTGCGGTTTAGATTTGGAAAATCAATGTTTTTCAAATGGGCAACTTTATGTTGCATGCTCCTCACGTGTGGGAAAACCATCGAATCTATTCGTGTTAGCTAGAGACAGATTAACAAAGAATATTGTGCACCGATTAGTGTTGATTTAATATTAAACTAAAAATGTTTATAATTCAAAATAATAAATATTACTGTTAAAAATAAAAAACATACTTCATTTCTAAAATTAAATGTTACATGTTAAAGTATCAACTTTGTAATTTACTCATTTGTTACAAACTTGATAGGTAAGATTAATAATGTTGATTTTTGCTTTATCAACTTTACGAAAATTCAAATTTCAATAATTTTTATACCCGCTATAAAGATTTCATGATTATTCGAAAATATTAATTTACCATTTGACATATACCTACCTTAGCCACAGCAACGCGTGGCCGTATATATATATGTATATATTAAAGATACACAAATTTTGTACATGTGTTGTGATTACAACATTCACTCTACCCATTCTCTGCGCTGCTTATTCATGCGCAATCCAAGTCCACATACCTACCGCATTTCACTTCAAGCAAAGTGACAAGATCAAACGTCACCATAACATCTAAAAACACACAAATTATGCCATCGATTTTGTTTTGCCAATACAGAAGATCATTCTTCTGATGCGTACTGGGGCTATGCACCAGTAAGTGAAAAAAAAAGAAAAAGTGAAAAGAAAAAGTGTTAGAAGTCCCAAAACTGTAAGTCCTTGCCAGCTATAGAGCTAAGGTATTTGGCAAACATTGGGCAGTGGATAAAAAGACCAGGTGGAACCTCACAACTTTAGGGCGTGAAGCTTGCCTGGCAACGAAGAAGCCGCAGTACAACAACAACAACAACAACAACAACAACAACAACAACAACAACAACAAAAACAACAACAACAACAAAATAGTATCATAAGCTATTTAGTGCTCTAGTATTTAGTATTTTAGTATTTATTTATTTCAATGTCTGCTTACACATTAAGAAAAGACTTCTTTTAAGCTAGTGATAAGCTAAAAATTTTGACAATCAATTTTAAGAAGAAAACTACTTTACATACATAATTGTGATATAATAACAGTAATGAACAAAATTTAAGATACATAATTTTATAAACAAAGTTTACTAAAGAAAGAAAAAAAAAAAAAAAAAAAAAGAAAAATACAAAAACAATTATATATTTTCATCTTAATAAAACAAAAGTTGGAAAAGTACAATATATCTCTTTAAAGTTTTAAATAAAATCAATTCATAAAATAGGCTCGAAGCTGTTTTCTGAACTGTGTTTCTCTGTTTAATTGCCTTATTTGAATTGGGAGGGAATTCCACAGTCGGGTGACACTGACAAAAAACTTTCTTTCGGAAGTAAGACAACTATAACGCGGTTGGATGAGTTGTAGAGATCTGCTTGAAGAACCAAATTGAATCCTATTAAATAAACTGCAAGGCTGCTTAGTCTGAATTATTTTGAATAATAGTAAAAGGGAACGAAAACGCATAAGGTGGTCCAATGAGATGTTATATATTTGTATTGAATACCTAGATATATGATCAAATCTACGTAACCCAAAAATATACCGAGCGACGTTGTTGAAGGCTACGTTGAGTTTTCTTTTACTGACTGCATCACACTGACTAAATACTTCACATCCATACATTAAAATAGGTAAAACTAAGGTTTTAGCAAGTAAAAGACGGGTTTTTAGCGGAGTGAACTGCTGTGAAGACCAAAGCAAGCGGAGAGCACCATAAACTTTACCTACAGTCGAGTTGATGTGCGACTTATTATATATATATATATTTATTAACATATATTTCAATTCACAATAAGAGTACACTTTTAAGTCTGTGAAAAGTTAACAATTATAATTTGTATAATTAAATAAGGCTTATAAATTTAAATAAGAAAAGAAAAGAAAATGAGTAAATTTAAAAAGAAATTAATTAATGTTATATTAGTTGAGTTTGCTTGATAACTTTGGATGAAAGGGGAGGGGGTTAAATAAAAATTAGTTGCTTTGGTTAGTGAAGAAGAGCCTTAACTCATTTTCAAAACGATGTGTGTCACTTAGCTCTCTCAAATTTCGCGGAAGTGTATTCCAAAGGCGTATAGCAGAAATAAAAAATTGTCTTTCCGATGTTAGGCAAGTAAATTGTGGTAAAATCAAACAAGCAGATCTGTTTGACGAAGAAAATCGAATTTTATCAAAAAGATAATTCGGCTGTCTCATTTGTATGATTTTAAATAGTAAAAACAGGGTACGAAATTTTATATAATTGAAAAAAGACATATCCAACAAAGTGGTTTCTAGATGTGAGATATGGTCAAATCTTCTTAGATTAAAAATGTAGCGCAGAGTACTATTAAATGTTACTTGAAGCTTTCTTTTAGATTCACTATCACAGTTGTAAAATATTTCACATCCATATATGAGTACGGGTATAACTAAAGATTTAGCAAGAATTAATCTTGTTTTTAGTGGCGTAAACTTTTGAGCTGTCCATAAAGTTCGTAGAACTCCATACGATTTGCCCACAATTTCATTAATGTGATTATTCCCCGTTAATGTCCTGTTGAATACTAAACCCAAGTTTTTCGAACTTTCAACAAACTCAATAGATGAAGAATCGAGCTTTATTTCTGGAAAATAAGAAAGCTCCAGCTTCTTTCTTGAGATGACCAGGCACTTACATTTTTTTGGATTAAGTGAGAGCCCATTATTCAATGACCACTTCGAGATTCTTTTGAGGTCTTCATTTAATTCGTAAGCACAATCTTCGATAAGACCAAGAGGGCAACTTTTATAAATTTGAATATCATCAGCATAAAAGTGATTTGATGAGTTCAAAATTATGTTTTGAATATCATTTATATAAAGCGAGAATAATAGGGGGCCTAAAATAGATCCTTGTGGAACACCCTGTACCAAAGGGAGGAATTCTGACAAAGTATTGCCCAGGGATACCGCCTGACTTCTACCTTTAAGATACGATGAAAGTAACTTTACAGCCGAAGTGGACATGTTGAAGCTTTGACGCAACTTATCAATAAGGATAGAATGGTCGACCTTATCAAATGCCTTTGAAAAGTCCAAAAGGATAAGAAAAGTAACATTGCCCTCGTCTAATTTTTCTCTTATATCTTCTACTACCTTCAAAAGTGCGGTGGTACAACTATGTTTGGCTCGAAATCCAGATTGAACGGAAACTAATAGTTTATTACGTATGAGATGCGCATTAATTTGTTTATGCAAAATTCTTTCGCAAATTTTGGAAAGATAGGGAAGAATAGATATAGGTCTGAATTCCTCACCAGTTGAATTCTTAGGTATAGGTATTATTTTTGCCCTTTTCCACTGACAAGGAAAAACACCTGTCATTAGAATGGTATTCATTACGTGCGTTATATAAGGGAGCAATAACGGAAGTATAGCTTTTATAAAGACCGGATGAACTCCATCAATTCCCACGGCATTAGACTTTATGTTTAAAAAGCTTTCAACTACATCTGTGCTTTCTATTCTAGTGAACGAAAAGGGTGAATCCGTAGAGAAAACAGGGCCACTAAAGGTTCTATTACCAGAAAGGGCACTGGTATCTGTAATCGATAGAAAATGGCGATTGAGCTCATCGCAATCAATATCACTTGTGCAGGTCATTTCCCACGTCAATGTTCTATTGAACAACATACCTAGGTTTTTGGCTGTCGAGACGTATTGAATGGGTAACCCATTCAAATATAATGAAGGAAAATAATCGATGCTCAAGGCTTTTCTGCTGATGACAATACATTTAGATTTTAAGGGGTTTAGAAAAAGCCCATTGCGTGTCGACCAGCAAAATATTTTTGCGAGGTCGTCGTTTATTATGGATGCACAGTCTTCAATTAACCCAAGGGAACAGCTTCTGTACAGTTGAACATCATCCGCATACATCTGTATTGATGAGCCTGTCATCATCGTGGGGAGTTCATTAATATATAGAGAAAAAAGTAGAGGTCCCAGAATCGATCCCTGAGGAACGCCTCTTACAACTGGAAGGAAAGATAACATTTTATTTCCAATTGAAACTGCTTGTTTCCTATCCCGTAGATAAGATGCCAGCAAACCAACTGCAGGGGCTGAAAAATCAAAAGACGATGATAATTTATGACACAAATTAGAATGGTCAACTGTATCAAATGCTTTGGAAAAATCGAGAAGAACCAAGAACGTAACAAGATCATCGTCCAAGGCAAGCCTTATATCCTCGACAATATTCATAATGGCGGTGGTGCAACTATGGTCTTTTCGGAAGCCTGATTGCTGGGTAGAAAGAATGTTCTGTGAACGGAGGTGATCATTGATCTGCTTCTGCAAAATCCTTTCAAATACCTTAGACAAATAAGGAAGAATAGAGACGGGTCTGAATTCAATACCACTTCCACTTTTAGGTATGGGCAGTATTTTAGCTAGTTTCCATTGAGTAGGGAACAAACCTTTCGATAAAATGGTATTGAAAATATGCGTAACATAAGGCAGGATAATCGGTAAGATGGATTTCACAAAAACAGGATGAATATGATCGATTCCAACTGCATTCGACTTAACAGATAATATACTCTCAACAATGTCAAGGCTATTAACACAAGCAAATCCGAAACCAACATCTGGGGAAGAATCAGCAGCAGGCACTAAAGCACTTTGAGAAAGGGTGGGAAAAGGCAAAGAGACGAAGTCATGGTTCAGATAATCTACATCTATTTTTTCATCTACATTATCTGGAAATTGCTTTCCTAGACCCAATTTCTTCAAATTCTTCCATAACTGACGACCATTCATAGAAGTATCGAGCTTTTCTCTGTACATATTAACCTTAGCAGTTCGTATTTTGCTAACTACTTGGTTCCGCAACCTACGGTACATTTGTATTTCCAGCCTAAATCGTTTCCATTCACTGTAAGCTCGGTCACGTTGCAAAAAAAGCATACGAATTTCATTGGTAAACCAGCATGCTTTCCCATACTTAATTGTTCTAGATCTGAGTTGAACATTACTATCGAATAATTGGGAGATATTATTATTAAGGAACTCAATTTGATCATCAGGAGAGGACAAAAAGTAGATTTGTTCCCATTCAATACTTCGAGTTTCATGCTCTAAACGCACATAATCGACATTTCTGAAATCCCTATATTCATACGATGTTGAAGTAGTATTTTTGATTTTAAAGTTAAATGACAGAAAGATCAGATCATGTTTTGAGAACGCTGCTGCTGACAATTGGTCGTACAAAAGGACGTCATCGATATCACTTACAAAATATACATCAAGAAGTGTTTGTGATTCTTTAGAAAAATGTGTAGCATTGGTCGTGTTCACTGGAAATAAATTAAATGTTCTCATACCATCAATAAGAAACGTTTGCTCCAAAAGATTACTGTTCATGTCCCCACAAATTATAATTTTGGATGGACCAAGTGAAATGTTTTCTAACAGCGTTAGAAGCGGACTTAATTCAATATTATTGTAAGGCCTATAAACAGTACCCATAAGAAGTGTTCCCTCATCACTGACGATATCTAAAAAAATATAATCGAAGTCACATCCCAATTCAGACTTACTTATTTTGCAGTTGATACCATTACGAACCTAAATTGCAGCCCCACCCCCTCTCCTACCAATCCTGTCAGCGCGAAAAAGTCTGTAACCACCCAAAAAATACAAAGCATCACTATTAATTTCCAAAAACCAAGTTTCAGTTACACAGATAATGTCGATCAAAGACCCTTCAAATACATCTCTAAACTCATCAATTTTACCATGCAAGTTTTGTGCGTTTATATGACAGATTTGAAGACCCTTTTTTTGTATACTTAAAACTCTTATCATAAACCGAAGATTTTCATCAACCCCACCGACTGAGGAAACCCTATACTGATCAAAGATATTCATAAAGAGATATTATGTAGTAATGTAGTACAATAAATTAAATTTAAAAAGCAAAATAGGAAAAAAAAGAGAAAAAATTAATAAATAATAGAACAAAAACAAAAGTTTGACAATCGCTGGGATTTTACTTCAAAGATGTGGGAGGCTGGCAATTCCATCAAGTGTTTGAATATCATCCACATATACTCCTCTCTCATCAGTCAAGTGACGTTTAACATAAACAAGACCTCTTATAGTAAATGCCGACGCAAGTTTGTGTTGTTTTTTTAATTGAAGTGCAACTCGCAGCAGTGCGTTGTTCTTATTCGTTAAACATTCGCGAAAATAAATCTCGAAAGTAGAATCAAGCCCTACATGAGTTAGAGAAAGGTGCACTTTTTTTTCCTTACGAAATTTGGATATGGATGTGATTACATACATAGTTCTTCTCATAGGCTGTTCGAAATTTTAGTATGATCGCAGTGTTGCTTTTGTTGTTGGGCTTTGGACGAGTACGAAAGATGTCGAGTAGTGCAGGTGGCTTAATGTTTATACTGTGGCATAATTGATTAAAAATAGAGAGAAGATTCTCTTGAGGTGTGTGCGGAATACCAAAAAGAACTCCATCTGCTGCAATACGTTTGTTTTCCATTTCTTCCTGATTATTTAAAGTTTTGCGCACTAAACTAGTAAGGTCGGATATTTTGTTTTTCATTTCAAAAAGTTCTTGTTCAGTATTGTTGACTTGGGTCATATTTTCAGTTAGTTTGGCGTTGAAACATGATGTTGAGGATTTTAAGCTGGTGACGTCAGATTTAAGTGCATCAATATCGGCAATCGAATTTATGATAGATGATTCTATCTGTGTGACGCGGCTAACGACATCAGTTAAGATAGTGTTAAGTTCGGCGAATTGTTTTTGAAGTTTTTCCGTGAGAGATTCATGTTCTGTTTTCATTTGTTTGGAAAGTAGAGATATTAAAGACTCACTCTGTTGATTTAACTTTTGGTCAATTTTTTCCATCAGAGTGTTTTCATCAGTCATGTTTTTTGTTTTATAGTTTTTATTAATTGTGCTCACTGGTGTTCGGGGTGAATGAGTGGTTTCCACTTAAAGGTTGGCTGAATTCGCTCTCCGAGTTTTTCCAGACTTATGAAATGTTCGAGTTGGCTATATATCGAAATATGTTTTAAGGTTTGACGGGGGTAAACAAAGGATTTATTCGGCGCACAAAATAAAAAAATAAAAATGTGGAAGTTTAGAACGACGAATATCACTGATGAACTTAAAACTTTAGTATACGAAAATTTAACCATAAGCCAAATGAACTTGGCAGTATTATTCAAGAGTATAAATAAATATGATAAACTTCAATTTGTGATTAACTTGGATAAAAATTGCCCGCAAAAAAAAACACGTCTAGTCGGTAGCTCTCTTCATACTTTTAATTTTTTTTATATATATAAGTTAAAGGAAAAAAATGTTTTAAATAACAACATTCCATTCTCATCAGAATGAGAAAAACATTTTTTCCCACACCCATACAAACTGATGACGATGCGTCTGGAAGATAAAAAACAGCAACGATTACCCGACACCGGTGCATGTGCAAATTGCGACAGGTTAAGCTGACGACGCATTCCGTGTAAGGTAACTTTAAGAACATTATTGTTAGCTTTAAATTAGATTAAATTGAAGTTTCAAATAAAGAGGTTCTCACCTCCGAAGTAAAAAAGAAAAAAAATATTTTTTTTAAAGTAAATCGTAAGGAAAAACATTAATTGGCGCCCGAGCAGCAGGGACTCGAACGCGATAAATAAGATTTATTAAATAAAGTGTTGTCCTGAAATAATAGTGCGCGTCCAGTAATTTCTTAAAAATAAGGGTCCTCAAGTAGTTTCTCCGGCAAATAATAAGTGTCCGGTAATTAAAAAAAAAAAAAAAGTGTCCTCAAGTAGTTAATCCGGCGAGTTAAGCGTACGATAACTTTTATTAACATTTCTGATACGCATTCGGGTTTCCTCCAGTGAACACCAGTGAAAATCTATAGATAAATCACAGCCTGGAACCAATCGAAAAAGTGACAGTGACATTAAAAAAGTTCAAAAGTGGTCCATTTAATTATTGGGAGAAACAAAGGCACCTTAGTAGCAGACGCAAAAAGGAAGTAGACAAACTGCAGCCGCTCTCATCAGGATGCTGATCATCATTATAATAGCGTAAGAAATTATTTATAAAAAAGTGTATTTTCTTACCAATTTAAATTTTACTATATCCAATAATTAATTCAATCCATTTACGAAAAAAAGTGTACGTACTAAACATTTAAATATTATATTTTTTTCGACAATAGATTCGAATAGAAACCTTATAAGGGTGTCCCGAAACTCAACGTCAAGCGGGCACCGGGTGAAAGGGTAGGTTATGTCCGTACTGGGAAAAGTAAGGAAAAAAATCCATCTCGCTTTGTTTAGTAAAAATAGTAATATTTATAAAAATTATAAAAATCGTTACACTAGACCACACTTTTAGGTACTGTGGTCACAAATTTTCATATTTTGCGGTGTTTATTTTTTTATGTAATCCTTACTAACTATGCTATTATTCCCAATTAAAAATCCAAAAATAAATATCGTAGTTTTCGTAAGAAAAATAAAATTTGACTGAGTCATGGTGAAATTTTTTTTTAAACTTAACTTTTTTACTTCATACTCTAAAAAAAATTTACCGCACTACCCTCGGCAAGTTATTTAAAAAGTTGGCCCATTTTACCTAGATTTCAAAGTGGTACAACACTTGCTAATTATTCACCCATAAAAAATATTATTAAAATTTAAACCGCTGTAGAGCATTATAAATTAGGATTAAAAAATTGGAAAATTCTACCCTTGTTAAGAAAAACACTGGCCAACACAAAAACAAAAGATGCAACTTCCTGGCAATATCCATCAGATTCCTGAAAACAGAACAAACTAACGGATTGCAGCTGCATACAGATCATTCTAAAGTGAAAATCACAACAAAGCAGCAGACTTAAAATTTCTGTTTACACGATCTGCTTTCAGTACAGAACGCTCTTACTTTTGTTCGCAATTTCTAATAATCGTTGGCTTTTTTATTAGCATAATCGTTTGCTTTTGTTTTAACCTGGATTTGATTAGTGTTGTGTTAATTATTATCTAAAAATTGTGTTATAATTATAATCTAGTAATAGAGAATAAAAACCTAACGTGAAATGCCGTATTCCTACACAGCTGAGGAATATGCAAACATGCACATTATTTACGGTGAATGCGGTTGTAATGCCTCTGCTCCCGCCAGATTGTATCGCAAAAGGTACGTAAATGTGGCGCGTCACCCAGACCACCGTGTGTTCATCTATGTACACATTTCATATTCCCAAGGACGATTGCCTAGTACTTGTATGGCCGGCGCCGCAGGCGGGAGACCTCGAGGACACAACGACGACGTAGTTATGAGTGAAATTATAAATGATCCCAGCACTTCAGCACGTGCAATTGAAAAGTCAACTGGAGTTCCGAAGAGCATTGCTCATAGAATCTTAAAAGAAAACAGCTACCACCCGTACCATGTACAACGAGTACAAAGTTTGTTACCTCGTGACTACGCTCCTAGAGTCAATTTTTGCAGAACAATGTTGGCCAAAAATAGTGAAGACCCGCAATTTCTCAACCATATTTTATGGACCGATGAATCGACATTTTTAAAAAGACGGTTATTTGAATTTGCATAATTTACATGAGTGGCACAAGAGAATCCACATTTTATGCGTGAAGGTCGCTCTCAATATCAATTTAAAATAAATATTTGGACCATATGAGCTACCAGAAAATCTAAATGGCGAAAACTACCTGCATTTTTTACAAAATGAACTGCCGAATTTGTTAGAAAATGTACCATTGAACATCTATCGAGACATTTGGTTTCAACAAGATGGTTGCCCAGCACATTATGCTCGTCTAGTACGGGATTACCTGAGTACTGAGAATCCCGATAGGTGGATTGGGCGCCTTGGATCAATTTTTTTTTTGCCTCCTCGTTCTCCGGACCTAAACCCGCTCGATTTCTTCTACTGGGGCTGCATAAAAGAAAAAGTTTATGATAAACCAATTCTAAATAGAGACGAACTACGCCAAAAAATTCTTGAAGCAGGAGAAGATATTAATGCAAGGAGATTTGGACGTCTGATGAACAGATCTTTTCTGCGGCGATGCAGAGCCTGTATTCGTGCCGAGGGTAAACAATTTGAACATTTGCTTTAGTGTAAAGTGCTTTTAGATAAAATAAATGTATTAAATTGTTTTCATTTGTTTCATTAAGATTTATGAATAGATAAAGTTTTCAGTAATACATCAATAGGGAACAATACAATACTTTCCAATTTTTTAGTCCTAATTTATAATGCTCCACAGCGGTTTAAATTTTGATAATATTTTTTATGGGTGAATAATTAGCAAGTGTTGTACCATTTTGAAATCTTGGTAAAATGGGCCAACTTTTTAAATAACTTGCCGAGGGTAGTGCGGTACATTTTTTTTAAAGTATGAAGTATCAAAGTTAAGTTTAAAAAAAAAATTTAACCATAACTCAGTCAAATTTTATTTTTCTTACGAAAACTACGATATTTATTTTTGGATTTTTAATTGGGAATAATAGCATAGTAAGTAAGGATTACATAAAAAAATAAACACCGCAAAATATGAAAATTTGTGACCACAGTACCTAAAAGTGTGATCTAGTGTAACGATTTTTATAATTTTTATAAATATTACTATTTTTACTAAACAAAGCGAGATGGATTTTTTTCCTTACTTTTCCCAGTACGGACATAACCTACCCTTTCACCCGGTGCCCGCTTGACGTTGAGTTTCGGGACACCCTGAATCAATAAGTGATTTTAAACCTAAATTAATTATTTAAACGCTAGTTTAATCTCTATTCTCTAAGAAAATTCCCAAATTCCTAAGAGACCAAACTTACATTTTATTATAAATTCATTTTATATTTGCATATTATTATTATAATTAATGTTTTTCCTCTCTAAAAATCATCTTAAAAAAAAAAAAAAAAAAACAAACAAACATGGCAGAAACAAGATCAGGGTTGTCCACCAACAATGGCGAACCCGAACACAGCGGTCCTTCAACGCTTAACGCGGAAGGCAGTGAATCGCAAGCTCAAGCCACAGATTGGAGCAATTTAATTGCCTCCGTCGTCGTCCAAAGTGTGCTCCAGCAGCAAGGGCAAAATATAGCTATTCCAAATCCAATTTCTTTTTCTGGTGCTGACCAGACGATAGAAGCTATCCATAGAAATAAGTTGCCCGATATGGACAAAATTCAAGATGTTTTTTTTTTTTTTTTTTTTATAATGCACTCGCACTCAAGGGGATATGAATACCCTTATAATGATTTAACATGTGCGAGCAAGGAGCAGTGTTGGATAGTTACGCGTAACTTTGAAATTTTAATTAGTTACACGTAACTAATGTAACTTATGTAACTAATGTAACTAAATGTAACTAATTGTAACTAAATGTAACTACCTATAACTAATAGAATTTTTCAGATACAAAAACTCACATTTTATGTTAAATTGAAAATCAGAAGTTCCGTCCACAAACCCGATCGAATGACGATTGACTACACTGTTTTATTTCAAAGCTGGATGATTGAGATTGCCGTCGGGCCAGCTGTGGCCACGGCAACCTGGCAAGGAATGCATTTTTAAATTACTATATTTCTGCAAAACAAAATTTAAACATAATAAAACAAAATAGATCTCGTTGGATTTCCTTTGGGCGAGCCAAATCTGAAATTTGAGACCAAATCTGAGATCAAATCGGAATTTAATATACAAAAATAAATCACAATAAACAAAGAAATGTCCTGGAATCTCAAGAAAGAAGGGAAAACTTTAAATGTAAGTAAAAATCTATTGTATGCTCCAAGAATATAATATTTTATTAGATTTCCTTTTCATCAGGAACATAGTAATTTCAATATGTATTCCTTGGCAGGTTGCCGTTGACCTTGCTAATAAAAGAATTTTATCAATAGTCGATTGGGATTCAGGATGAAATGTGATTTTTTTTATTTTTTATTATTAAGTTAGAGTTAGTTTTATTTAGTTACAGTTAGTTACATTTAGTTACATTAACTACATTAGTTACGCCAAATATTGGGCGTAACTAATTCATATTAGTTACGCGTAACTAAACGAGTAACTTACTTCATGTAACTTACTTGCCAACACTGGCAAGGAGAGAAGGAATAGAAAGTTAGGAAAGAAAGTTGGTACAGTGGTTTGAGATTTTAGGTGATAATTATCTCATGGAAATTCCACGGGTGGCATCTAGTTGAAACTTGGGAAATAAATAAAAATTGCTGCCCAGGCTGGGTTTGAACTCACAGCGCTCAGGTTAAGCAACCAAGCACTATATCCACTGTACCATTGCCACCCGTATTTATTCTGGTGACCCAAGCGAATTCAGCTCCTGGAAGAAAAGTGTCGATCGAGTGCTACAATTATATGCTCCGATGAAAGGTACACCAAAATATTTCGGAATATTAAGTACCATTCGGAATAATATAGTCGGCAATGCCGATACCGCTCTCGAAGCATATAATACCCCCTTAAATTGGGATAAGATTTCTCGTTGTCTGGCAATGCACTACGCCGACAAACGTGATATGGGAACACTAGAATTCCAATTGATATCCTTAGTACAAGGAAATGATTCAATTCAATTCAAGACTTTTACCAAAGAGTCTATTCAAACCTCTCTCTGATTCTGAGTAAACTGGCATGCCTTAACGTCAGCCCAGAATAGTTGAATCTATTGACTCAAACTTATCGCGATAAAGCTCTGGATACGTTTATCCGGTGGCTTAAAGGTGACTTACCCAGGTTGCTTGCTATTTGCGAACCAAGCGATCTTCCACCAGCACTGCACCTGTGCCTTAAGCTAGAAAATCAAAATAACAGGTTATGTTATTTTCAAACTAGCCAATTACAAAAAAAAAACAAATAGACATAGGAAGACACACAAATTCTTTTCCTAATTAAATTCTTAGACAAAATTGCTATACACAGAGTACCTCCGTATCGAAGCGAAGCCAACGGACAAGTCGAGCGATTCCATTCTACTCTCTCCGAGATCATACGATGCATAAAAGAAAATGGTACCGAACGAAATTTCGAGGAACTCCTAGAGAGATCCGTTAACGAATACAACCACAGTATACACTCGACAACTGGCAAAAGACCAGTAGATCTATTTTTCGGTCGATCTGTCACATTCACCCCTGATGATTATGAAAAAACTAGAAAATTTAACATAGAAAAACTCAAAGAAAAACATAAAAAGGATCTAAAACACCATAACAAAAAGAGGCACGAAATTAAGCAATACTTGCCAGGACAAGTTATCTTTGTTAAACAAAATAAAAGACTAGGAACAAAGCTCTCAAACAGATTTAAAGAAGAACTAGTTAAAGAAAATAGAAACACTACTGTCCTTACTGAAAGCGGAAGACTCGTCCACAAATCACACATTCGAAATTGATATAAAACCTTTTTCAGATTTCTGCCTTTCCATGCTAGAGCCGACACCCAATTACTCGATTACAGCAATGCACAACCAATTACTTTGGAAACAGGAATAGCCAAGGTACAAACCGGTACCTTTAAGCTAATTCACATAATAGAACTTGAACAATATGATCCAATAATCACTGATTTGGAAATAATCATAGATAAGGAAATCGGCGTAAACCATCCCTTTTACCCTTTCCTAAAATATGAAATAAACCTCATCCACAACCACCTCTTCAGACTCTTCCCAAAAACAAAGAAAACAAAGCGATCCCTTCATCGGTAGCGCCTGGAAATGGATTTCCGGTAGCCCTGATCATTCTGATTTCGAAATTATAAAAGGAAAAATTAATAATGCTCTCCAAAACAATAACTACCAAGTAATCTATTCTATATCTTCTATTCTTCTATATATATATAAATGAGTTTGATTTATGTTTGACCATTTATATCTCGAGTTTGACAACACCGAATTTGATGATTCTTTTTTTGCTGAAAAGGTATTTATTTGCACCATGTTTTTGTGTAAAAAAAATAATACAATGTATGTTACGTATGTTGCATATGTTGCAAATGCACTTGCCACCATGCAATCAACTAATCAACAAATTCAATAATTGATCATAACTGAAATGTATGCATTGTTATGAATCATTATGCAACATATAGTATACAACATTTGCAACAAATGCATTTATATCTAGAGTTTGACAACACCAAATTTAATGATTCTTTTTTTGCCCAATAGGTATTTATTTGCACCAGGTTTGTCTGTAAAAAAATAGTACCATGTATGCTACGTATGTTGCATATGTTGCAAATGCACTTGCCAGTATGCAATTAATTAATGGTGGTCGTACATGGCACTCTGCACTTAAATTGCCTTTAAACATCCAGGTTAACGAAGCGCCTACATGTAATATTTGTAAAACGTCGGCAATGGCCAAAGTCTTGCAACAGTGTAGGATTATTGTATGGGATGAGTGTACAATGGCACACAAAAAGTCACTTGAAGCTTTAGATCGAACTCTGAAAGATTTGAGAGGTAGCCAAGTAATATTTGGCGGCTCCATGATATTGGTGGCGGGTGACTTCAGACAAACTTTGCCGGTCATACCCCGATCGACTACTGCGGATGTCAATGCCTTAAATGTTCTCCTTTGTGGATATATTGTTAAAACACTCACTAAAGTGATCCGTCTGCTGCAGAATTTTCAAGGCAGCTGTTGGATATTGGAAATGGAAAAATGTCCGTTGACGTTGATAGTTCAAATGGCCAAATAACACTGCAAATTTCTATTGTATAAGGAATTCAAAGAAAGAATTAGTTCAAAGTGTGTTTCCAAGTATTTCGGAGAACTATAAAAATCGTACTTGGTTAAGTGAAATAGCTAAAGGCAAAAATAAAGATGTCGCTGAAATTAATACATCTATTTTAGAAGAAATAGATGGACGATTTGTTGCCAACAAATGAGTTGATGCATACATAAATGAGGATGACGTAGTGAATTATCAGACGGAACTTTTGAATTCGATTGATTTACCGGGACTGCCACCTCATTACTTAGCTCTAAAAATTGGAGCCCCGATTATAATGCTGAGTAATATTAATCAACCTCAACTTTGCAATGGTACTAGACTAGCTGGAAAAAAGTGAATGAACAATCTAATTGAATCTAGGATTATTAGTGGCAAATATAAAGCGGTAGATGTTTTGATCTCCAGAATTCCAATCATATCACCTGATTTGCCATTTGATTTTAAACGTCATCAATTTCCTACTCGCCTTGCTTTTGCCATCACTATAAATAAAACCCGAGGTCAGTTTTTGAAAATTATTAGTGGCAAATATAAAGCGGGAGATGTTTTGATCTCCAGAATTCCAATCATATCACCTGATTTGCCATTTGATTTTAAACGTCATCAATTTCCTACTCGCCTTGCTTTTGCCATCACTATAAATAAAACCCGAGGTCAGTTTTTGAAAATTTGCGGTATTGATTTCTCATGGTCAACTGTATGTTGGGTGTTCTAGAGTAGGGAAACCGTTCGTACTTTTTATTTATGTTAAAGATGGTAATACAAAAAATGTTGTTTATAAGAAAGCATTAGAATAAAATGTTAGAAATTTTAAAAACGCATTTTATTCAAATATTTTCTTTCTGCTTCCTTAAGTATTAGCATTTCTCCAGCCTGACGAATTGAAAAATTGTACGACTTTTTTTTGATTGTGAAATCTGCTCAGCGAAGTGAGCATGGGTTGAGAAAACAAACAGTCAAGTATTGGATTTGAGATTTGTTAATTGTCATGGCGAAGGCAAGATGAATTGGGAACTGAATTTGTTTAAACTCAAAGGTCATATCTGTTGGGATAATTGGAATCCTCGGAATGAGAACAAACTTATCTTTAAATTTTCCGTTGAGTATGGTCGCGGGCATCACATCACTCTTCAGTTTCCTTATGACCAAGTGCGTTCAATCGCATAGTTTTGGTTGTTTTAGATTTCGAAGCTGATGACTACCGAGCCCGCCTTCAGTTGTAAATTGTGCTGTGGTAAGTCAGGTACATCTAAGGAGTTTAAAAACTCAGTTGGATAATCAGTGGCTTCATCTTCGTTTGTTACACAGTCAATAGATTTGAATGAATGCAGAGTACCAACGATTTGATTCTCAATTATAAAGTTTAAATCATTAACATCTCTATCCTTAGTTGCCGAAATTGGACAGATCTTTTAAGGTTCGATAACGAGCTTCCAATGCGTTATTGTGCACGCATCCCAGATGTGATTTGTGAAGCTACTAAAATTTTTTCTATTGCAGAGTGTTTTGCAATGTTACATGTCGGTTGTTCAGTAGTTTGAAGATTTAATGGCAATTTCAACGCTGAATGAGCAATTTCTACCGCAATTTCGGATCTCGCACGAATAGTGACCAAAATCAATGACATGAGGAATGTCTTTCCTGTAATACCAGGGGCATCCATTAAAAATAAGCCACCATTTCCATCATCAATTGGATTCATTAATTTATCATAAACTTTCTTCTATTTTGGGTTCAACAGTTCATTCGTTTGAACTGATTGGTCTAATTCATATCGATCATATTCACGTTCACGTTCCAATTCTCTATTAAATGAGTCTTTCACTCTGCGATCTGGGGCTGGCACTCCTAACCTGACTAAGAAACTGCCGCACATATGAGGTAATACATATCTTCGATCAAGAGCAAAGCCTGGTTATGCATCTCCTCATTAGCCTCAAGATCAGGATTTCTTGAACTGACACGAATTGGATGTAAAATGTCTTCTGCCATTTAAAAAAAACCGCTTCGCAGATTTCGATCATTTTTACATGCGATTATTTTCTTTAAAACTAAAATAAATTCTAGCAATAAAATGGCGTACTTTTTTCATTGAATTAATATTTCTTTGGCTTAATCTTATCTTTTCTTATCTTATATAATAAAAAAATATTAAAAATGAGTTTGATATAAATGGTTTATAAGAAAGCATTTGAGTAAAATGTAAGATATTTAAAAAACGAATTTTATTCAAAGTTTTCTTTCTATACCCTTTAATATTTGCATTTCTCAATTTATACGCCTCTTGGCTTAACTGAATTTTATTAAGAGGCAACAGCCCATTGCAAATCTGCTTAGCGAAGCGGGCATGGGTTTGCTAGTATTAAATAAATTAACGTTAGAAAAATTTGCAGAACTTAGAAACATAACAAACAAATTAATTAAAATAACCAATTAAAAGGATAGATTATATGAAAAGAATGAATTTGTAATTAAAATAAAATCAGAATTAGAAATTATAAAACAAGAAGTCATAAACGTTGAATACGCCATTAATTGGGCAAAAACAGACATTGTTAATTAATTTATATTATCTAATCAAGAAATTAAAATTGTAAGTAAATTCTTAGAAATTGAAAATATACCATTTATTAACATTGATGAAGCTATAGAATTTTCCGAAATTCAAATCGCCTCAAACGGTTCATCCATTATTTATATAATAAATCTCCCTATAACTGATAAAAATATTTGTAAAACGACGCTAATTAAACCCGTTAAGAAAAATAATCTTATAAATGACATAAAATTCCAAAACATTTTAATTTGTAATTCCATCCTAGGCATAAGAAACAAATGTAAAACATGGAACAGATTAACTATTTGTAATAAGAATAAGGTAATTAATTTAAGCAACGATACTTGCATCGCCCATCTACTTAAAAGTCGTCCAGCAACCTGTAAAAAAGTAAACAGCCAACATGTCCCGACAACCGAAGAAATACTCCTCGATACACTGCTGCTTAATGGTTTCAACGGTCAAGTATGAATAGACGACAACATCCTCAACCTTCAAAAGAAATTTTATCATCAGACACCATAACTCTACAATAGAAATAGCTAACAGAACATACATTTCAAGAGAAATATCTGAAACAAAACCCTTGCCAGCAATAGTCCAACCAGACTCCACATCCTACTCTACCAGCGAACATCTATCATTGGAGATGATTAAAGAGATGAACCAGAACAACACAAAAACAATAAAAGCGTTAGAAGAAGAAAATACCAAAGGATCGATAATCAATATCATATTATCATTATCAATCGCTATCTTGTTCTTCCTCGTCGTACTAAGGCGATACAGAAAGAAGCAGACTAAAGACGTGCAAAGAGGAAAAGAAGAAGAAATTCCAAAAGAACAAGAACCAGGTCCAACAAAAAACGCGACTGAAGATCCTTCACCAAAAATCACGCGCATAAGTCAAATCCCTATTTTCTAAATACTTTTGAACGAGGATGTTCAAATTAAAGAATGGAGGAGTTAAAGGAAAAAACTGTTTTAAATTACAACATTTCATTCTCACCAGAAGGAGTCCCACAACCATACAAACTGATGACGATGCGCCTGGAAGACAAAAAACAGCAACGATTACCCGACACCGGTGCATGTGTACCCAGCAGCATCGGCAACTGCGACAGGTTAAGCTGACAACGCATTCCGTGTAAGGTAACTTTAAGATCATTATTGTTAGCTTTAAGTGAGATTAAATTGAAGTTTCAAATAAAGAGGTTCTCACCTCCGAAGTAAAAAGAAAAAAAATATTTTTTTAAGTAAATCGTAAAGAAAAACATTAATTTATATACACATTTTTTTATGTCACCACCTTAGTTTAGTTTTCTTTAAAAAAATTTTCTTTATATTTACATATAGGTACTCGTATATACCTACTCATATTTTCTCGCGGTATATTTTCGTATAATTTCATGCTATTTAAAATTCTTTTTCGGTTATATTAGTTGAGCTGTTCTTTTAGCGATTGAGCGATTACAAATCACTAGAAAGGCAAATAAGCGTGCACAAGCTATTTAAGGTTTTGCCTTTCCACCCTCCTAACGAGGATAAACACATTGAAATCTTAGAAAAGAAAAAAAAAAAAAAAAAAACCCCAACACCTGTCATGGAGGTAAGGATTTCTGATATTTTTAGTATCATTCCCGTCTTTGATGGAAACCCATTAGAGCTGGCAAAGTTCATATCATGTGGCGAGATTTTGTTTAGTTCTGTTAAAGAGACTGAACAACCAACGTTTTTACGAATTATAAAAACTAGGTTACAGGGTCCCGCTTTTGAACTGACCCAATTTAATACACTTCCAACATGGACATCCCTTAAGGACAAGCTAGAGTCCGAATTTAAGGTAGTCCAGACCCGGTCTTCTGCCAATAACCAATAAATTACAACCAAACAGCGTTTCAAAGAAACAGTCACCAAGTTTGGTGAGCGAATTTGTTTAGCTCTCAACCATCTAAATTCCGCTACTTTTGCCACAACCGAAGATGAGACGGTCAGGGAGTTCTTAGACTCAGAGCTAAGGCTCAGGGGGAAATGATCTAAAGGCAGCAATTGCCCATGCTGAAGGTCATGCCGCGCGCATAGACCACCATCCCCAAACATCGAATCAAGGGAAATTTCCTCCTCAGCAAAATAGATTGTATTGCCAAACTTGCCGTAAGCCAGGTCACTCAAGGGAAACCTGTAACCGAAACATGCCATTCCCTAACTTCCCAAATAGGACACCCATAAAGAAGGAAGTACAATTCCTCACCTGCAACTATTGTGGAAAACCAAACCATACTGAAAGCCATTGCAGGTTACGGTTATTCAGAAATGAGCCACAGCAAAATTTTCCTCAAAGCGCATCAAGGGTGCGAAATCCATTTAGAGACACGGGTCGCTCCGTCACAACCGGTCATAGCAGGAACACAGGGCCGCCTGAACTCTCTCAAAGACAAAATAATAACCACGATGTCTGATACTCCAATTTCCAGGAACAAGAATCGGGAAACGATGTTATTCGGGGGAGACTTACGGCATTCACTCCCGAATATTGACCAAAGCCGAGGTGCATCAGACCGATCACTAAATTTGAAATTTTTTGTATCGTTTTGTCCTGAATTCAGGCAGCCAACAATACGCGTCAAATTTAGTCCTTCCGATAAAAAATACACCACTTTTTTGATTGATACGGGAGCCGATATAAGTTTATTAAAAAATACTCAACCAGGGATCCTGGATAAAGGGGATGGTCCATACACCATAACTACCATAGCCGGGGACTCGCTAAAAACCCTCGGTGTGGTATAATGGACAAATGGATCTTACAACACCTGATCACACCATGATTTTAAAACATCCTTTCCATTTACTTACCGATCAGATAAATCTCCTATATAACGGCATAGTAGAAAATAATTTTTTAAGAAAAATTTAATTGCACAATCCATTATAAGGAAAAAACAACATAAATTGCTGTGTATGGATGTATAAATGGAGCAGATATGGAGCCATTGTCTACAGAAAATGGAGACAAGCATAGAGAAGATACATGCAGTTCTATAAACGGAGTAAAAAGCCTTAGCCGTGATGAATTGACAAGCGGATTTCGTTCCACTAGTGCAGATCCTCCTTCTGATAATCCTGCTGTTCATTTAAATAAAAACAAAAATACATTTCAAAAAAAAAGAGACTTAGTAAGCTTAGTAAACCCAAGCACAATAATAATTTTGAGAAAGATTTGGTAGAAAGTAAACCTAAGCAAAACAACAATAAAAATGTACAACAATTTAAGCAAACAAAATTTTTAAAGAACACAAACGAGGTAAAAACTAAGGCAAAAAGCAACGAAATAAAGGAACAGAGCAGATTTATTCAAGCAAACGATTCAATCGTAAACATTTCTTCTAAAACTTCTTTAAATATAAAATCTGGGGAAATCCTTCTTCCTAAGCAAGAGCATATTGAAATAGAACAGGTGAATAAAAATACTATGGAATCTAAGCGAAGTTTTGTTGAAATCCCTGCACGTAGTACTTTATTCGCTGAAGTTGCTTGCACAAGTGCCAATGACGTTGTCATTCGGAAGAAACAGGTAATACAAATTATACTCGCCCATCTCACAGCGAATTTTAATAATTCCCCTTTAGGAGGACACCAAGGTATCTCCCGTACTATAAAACGTCTCAAAACTAGGTATTATTGGCCCACTTTAATAAAAGATACAAAGGCATTCATTCGAAAATGTGAATCTTGTCAAAGAAACAAACTTAGGCAAAATCCACGAATTCCAGTGAAAATCACTACAACAAGTACAAGTCCTTTTGAGCGAATAGCTTTGGATATTGGTGGCCCACTTCCAACTAGTTATGAAGGAAATAAATATATTCTTACCTTTCAAGACGACTCAACCAAGTTCACGGAAGCTCTCCCTTTACCAAACGCAGAAGCTTCGACGGTAGCACGTTGTTTTATAGAGCAAATCATATGTCGTTTCGGACTTCCCGAATCCATACTTACTGATCAAGGTACCAACTTCTTGAGTAATCTTTTCAAGGAGATATGAAAGCTTTCAAAAATCAAAAAGATACAGACAACTCCGTATCAACCCCAAACAAACGGAGCCTTGGAACATAGCCATAAGACACTTGCCGAGTACCTAAGGCATTATGTAAACAATGACAATTTAGGGTTTGTAGGGTATTATCGTCGATTCATTCCCCAGTTTGCTATTTTAGCCAAACCGCTAAACAATTTATTAAAAAAAAACGTAGATTTTAAGTGGAATGCTTTGTGCGAAGAAGCTTTCGTTTCACTTAAACAGAAACTGATTACTTCCCCGATATTAATATATCCGGATTTCGAGGAGCCATTTCTAATAACTACTGATGCAAGCAATTTCGCAATAGGAGGTGTGTTGTCACAAGGGAAAATAGGCCACGATAAGCCTATTTAGTATGTAAGTCGTACTTTGAATATAGCACGGACTAGATATACCACAACGGAAAAGGAATTATTAGAAATAATATTCGCCGTTAAGCAATTTTGTCCCTATGTTTATGGTAGAAAACTCACTATTCTCACTGATCATAGGCCACTTCAATGGTTGTTGAATCTCAAAGATCCTACCTCTAGACTTGCGCCATGGCGTATTTCGTTAGAAGAATATGAATATGAAATCGTATACAAGCCAGGCAAATGTAACGCCAATGCTGATGCACTCAGTCGAATCCCTGGGAACATACCAGCTACAGGACATGAGAGTAAAGTATTAGTCACTACTAGAAGCAAAACATAAAATCAAAACTTAGACGAAGAATTAATTCTAGAAGATGAAAACTTTAAACCTCCCCTTTTTGAAAATAATATTATTAAAATTTGCAAGCCAATTACTTTTGCTGACAAATGTTCACCTATTCAGATTTTTATTTTACCTCACGAAGAGTGTCAAGTAGAAAAATTATTTAAAAATATTGCAAATTATACTCGCCCATCTCACAGCGAATTAAAAATATATCCCAATGCAGCTCAATCTATTACATACATCATTACCACTCTACCTCTAAACATGAAAGACGAACCAGCCTTCGACAACATTCTAATTAAAATCCTCGACTATTGCACTAAACAAAATGTACAGCAGGTTGATGTCTCTATTCCCCCAAAGGGACCAACGTTTAGTAATCTCAAACTGGCCGTAAAGCAAATATTTTCAAAAACAAAAATTAAAATTTTTCTATACTCCGACAGTCGAATCCATCTCGAAGATCCACAAGAGATTGATAAAATATTGCATGACTATCATAACTCCCCTTTAGGAGGACACCAAGGTATCTCCCGTACTATAAAACGTCTCAAAACTAGGTATTATTGGCCCACTTTAATAAAAGATACAAAGGCATTCATTCGAAAATGTGAATCTTGTCAAAGAAACAAACTTAGGCAAAATCCACGAATTCCAATGAAAATCACTACAACAAGTACAAGTCCTTTTGAGCGAATAGCTTTGGATATTGGTGGCCCACTTCCAACTAGTTATGAAGGAAATAAATATATTCTTACCTTTCAAGACGGCTTAACCAAGTTCACGGAAGCTCTCCCTTTACCAAACGCAGAAGCTTCGACGGTGGCACGTTGTTTTATAGAGCAAATCATATGTCGTTTCGGACTTCCCGAATCCATACTTACTGATCAAGGTACCAACTTCTTGAGTAATCTTTTCAAGGAGATATGAAAGCTTTCAAAAATCAAAAAGATACAGACAACTCCGTATCAACCCCAAACAAACGGAGCTTTGGAACATAGCCATAAGACACTTGCCGAGTACCTAAGGCATTATGTAAACAATGACCAACTTTCATGGGACAACTGCTTACCATATTTAATGTTTGTCTATAACACTACACCTCATAGCAGTACTTCGTTTAGCCCATTTGAATTACTCTATGGTTTTCCTGCTCGGATACCCCATTCCATTAGCAGAAGTCCTCAAACTTCGTACAATTATGACAATTACGTTAATGAGTTAAAAGCCCGTTTACAGCATGGTTACCAAGCTGCTAAGGACATATTGCAAGATAAGAAAGGAATATCTAAAGCGTACTATGATAAAGGTACAATTAAAAAGAATTTGAATATAGGTGACAGGGTCTTTATAAAAAACCATACTTGGAAAAATAAACTGTGCTCATTGTGGGAAGGGCCACACGAGGTATCCAAAATAATTTCTAATGAAAATACCGAAATCAAAATAGGAAACAAACTAAAGATAATACACAACAAAAACTTAAAATTATTTGTTGAATAAATAAAAAAAAAATTGTATAGCATACCTAAACCATATACCACACCTGGTATACTAATACATTCCCTCTCGTTTTCTTTCTTCTCGTTTTTCTTAACCCAAGAATGGAGTCTATTGACTATGTACCGGATTCATATTGGTTACTATACAACGTGGTGTCCAACATAGAAATTCCTCTACGGAAAGGGTTCACTAAGATTGGCAATGGCTATCCGAACAGAATAACCATACCCACTGAAATCGTTTCCATTATTCATGCGATAATCGAAATAGATACAAATGATGAAAGGCTCACAATCAAAGATTGTGAATATTCTAACGGTACCTATGTCAATGGGACCAGAATAAGCCACCAGGAAGCGACGGCCATTAAATTCGGAGACATGGTTAGTTTCAGAATTGAGGAAGAAACTTCAACTTAAGTCTCTCCACATCTTACATTGTAAGGCGCCGACGAGTTTAAACTTCCATCGATGTACTACAGGAATCGACACGGCCTAACCAGCCAAAAACGCGTGTCATATTCTACCCTGGATTCAATCCAGAAACAGATGATTGAATTTGTTAACTATACGTTCAAGCAAAATATGCTAAAAGTAATAATAATAATAAAAAAAAACACCCTCTTTTTCTTAATATAAAACACTGTTACGAAAGAAAAGAAAACACACAATCAAAACTAAAAGGAAATTTCAACCTACAACAAATATCTGAATATTTTGCAGACAATGGGACCGATAGTATTAACACTATGGCTCAAATTAGTTTCGATGGCCTATGGACTCATTCAAATAACTCAGATCAAGGACAACCCAGGCATTTACTTTGAGCAATGGGGAAAAACCGAATTATATTCCAACGAATGGAAGCTGATAGTATACTACGATTTAGAAAACCTGACTGAAGCTTCAGAACATGCCCACCGCTATTTTGCAGAAATAAACAATTTATGTGTGCAACTGCAAGGCAAAGTGAGTTGCGACATTTTATGTCATAGCGCAACTAGCGAACTAAACCATCTACTCATCGATGTTTCCCAAAAATAAAGTCTACTAACAGTAAACAGTAACAGAGAAAAACGAGCACTACTAAATGCAGTAGGGATTGTAAGTAAAACTTTGTTTGGAGGAGGATGCCGAGTATTACGATAGGCAAATAGAAAAACTTGAATCAAATGAAAAACATCTGTTATCACTGGTGAAGAACCAAACTACACTTCTGGAAAATACGTCTAATGTTTTCAATAAATCCGAAGTGGCCATAGAGTCCCAGCTGTTTGCAATAAATTCAAAATTTGAAACTATTAGGGAATTAACAAACAAAATAAACAATGCCAATCATGAACAGCAACTTTTTTCCGAAATCGAGTCCCTAACCACTTTGATTACCCTGATAATTATGCGTTACCAAAACACTGTGGATGAAATTATTGACCTGGTTAGTAATGTCAATTATGGCAAACCACATCCAGCCATAATTACTCCAATCAAGCAAGACCTTCCTAGTGGTACAAAAATTTCA
Organism: Platycheirus albimanus; assembly: GCA_916050605.2. Lineage (NCBI taxonomy): Eukaryota > Metazoa > Arthropoda > Insecta > Diptera > Syrphidae > Platycheirus > Platycheirus albimanus. Next base: position 187,379,013 of record OU696696.1, read on the forward strand.
TTGATTGTGTCAGATATCATTCTTGCTCTGTACCAAATTAGTACAATCAGTGCGACTATAGGTTAGGTTAGGTTAAGTGGGGTGATGGTACGGCAAGCCAAACCTCTCACTCGGATCTTGATTGGATCCATTGTGTTCCCCGGTTGGGTGTGGTGATAAGGAATAGGGGTTAAGGATTGACAGGCAGTGGGTCTGTTAAGTGGTTGAGGCCTCCCTAAACCAACCTGAGTTCTAGATGAATCTCAGGATGTTTCTTGGTGGCGTGTTAGAGATATCGATCAACTCGTTGAAAAAGTATTCACCGAGGTTAACTTTTCTAGTTCGGGCTACGCCGTCGTCATCACCATCAGAACCTTCACTAAGAAATCATATAACCATGTTTTTGTATCGATGCCAAACACTCAGATTCACATTCCAGCCAGCTTTTTAAAGTTCTACCTATCACACTGTTTGGGCCAAATGGACAAGCCGAGGTACTAGAAAACACTGCCAAGAAACTAGGCCTCAAAGGTTCGAAGCAGCTTTTCACCTTACAGTGGTATGGACAAAGAGTCATTACGGAAGAGTTGACAAAAGTAAGTTTGTAAATGGCCGAGTAAAGAGCATTACCATATCGTTTCAATTAGAGAACCATAAGAACGATTAACAATCTTACCCTTCCTGCCCAATTGTTCAGACGGTCTGACTTTGATCATTTGAAATTCTTATCTCAGCAGGACTATGTTTGCGCCAAACCTGTCATGCTGCTTGGTTTGGACTATGTGCATTATGTGCATTTGGCCATATCAACAACAATAATTATAGAGTAGGGGCCATTAAGACTTGTAGCTGCTAAGACAAAATTGGATTAGGTTGCTTATGGAGGGTCTTCCACACGATCTCAACACCCATTTATTCTCCACATTCGCCAGAACCCACCTTCGGATAAACCTTACCAAGCCGACAATGAGTACTTTGCAACTGATAACTTTGAAACTAATGACTTAGGAACAATTCTGGAACCCAAAGATGATGTTAAAGCAAAGGAAATAATGGGGAAACAGTTCGACGTGTTGGTAAAAGCTTTGAAATTGGTTTATTTTGGAATGATGTACCACCAAAACTTCCCGATAGTTTTGCCATGATGATGAAGCCATTGGCGAGTACAGAAAATAAAATGAGCCGCGGTCAAGGTTATGCTGAAAGAAACAACAAAAAATGAAGAAATATTTCGAGAAAGAATATAATGCTAAAATACTATCTATTTAAAGATAAAAATCTGCCTTTGTGATTTGTCACATTTCGCCATACAGAATTTACAGAAACCTGGTATGCTTCGGATTGTGTATGATACTGCCTTCATTTCTGATAGAATATCTCTTAACACGAAATTGCTTAAGGGTACAGAACGAGAGAACGAGAAATTGGTGCTGCCGTATATACACAGCTGGTCAAAAAAATAGGTGCAATTATTTTTTTTTTATATAAACTTAATTTTTTAATATGTTTTGTTTATTTAAATACTAGCTGACCCGGCGAACTTCGTTCCGCCTTAAATTGAATAAATGTCCCTTTCCAAAGTCGAGCCTCTCTTAAGAAAGAATTAAACAATTGATATTAAATTGATTAAAATTACTTTTATTTAAACAGAAATGATTAGGGCACTGCAACGCTTTGTGATAACAACGTTGTTTGTTTTGTTGTCCGGTGCATAAACAAACAATGCAGATGGCTTTCCGACACGCGAACACGCCACGTACAGTTGTCCATGTGAAAAGCAAGGGAATTCAAGATTAAGGCCACACACTTGTAACGATTGGCCTTGCGATTTGTTAATTGTCATGGCGAATGCGATTCGAACGGGAAACTGAATCCACTTTAACTCGAACGGCAAGTCGTTCTGTATCATAGGAATTCTTGGAATGAGAACTTCTTCGCCTTTGAGCTTGCCTTTGATTATTGTTGCTTGGATGACGTTGTTCATGAGTTTCTTCACTGTCAACCTAGTTCCATTGCATAATTTTGGTTGGTTCAGATTTCGCAGCATTATGATGACAGAGCCGACTTTGAGTTGCAAATTGTGTGGTGGTAGACCAGGAACATCCAACAAATTCAAAAATTCAATTGGATAGTTTGTTGCTTCATCATCATTTATTATGCGATCCACCGATTAAAACGAATGCGATTTTATTTTGAATGATGAAATTCAAATCATCGACGTCCTTATTTTTCGCAGCTAATATCGCGCGTTCACTGAGCCAATCGTGGTTTAAATAATTGTGACCGATGTTAGGGAACACTTTACTGATGAGCTCTTCCTTCGATGATGTGAATTCACAAAAATTCAGCGGGAACGAAATCAGGCCAGTTGCAGCATCAACGGTAATTTGACCATTTCCAATTGTAAACAGTTGTTTTGCAAAACCATCGGCTGATGGATCGTTCTGCAACGCAACTCGCATGTTCGTCGTCAACTGCAGCTTCTTTACGTATCGCCAGAATTAAGATAATTTCAGGCAAGCGTTGAGTTCATCTGCAGGCGTTGATCGCGGGATTACTGGTAAAATTTGACGGAAATCACCGGCTAGCAATATCATTGCTCCTCCAAAGCGTCTCACATTGTTCCGTAAATCTTTCATTGTTCAATCAAGAGCCTCCAATGCTCGCTTGTGTGCCATTGTGCATTCATCCCAGATGATAATTTTGCAAGTTTTCAACACTTGTGCCATAGCTGAATTTCTTGAAATATTGCATGTTGGTTCCTCATTCAACTGCAGATTCAGTGGCAATTTTAACGCTGAATGTGCTGTGCCACCACCTTCCAACAACGTGGCCGCTATTCCAGAAGAGGCAACCGCAAGTGCGATGTCGGATCTTGACCGAATTGAAGCCAAAATCAAGGAAAGGAGAAACGTTTTGCCAGTTCCACCAGGTGCATCCAGGAAGAATATGCCACCGTTACCGTTCTTTTGCTCGGGATTGAGCAGTGGGACATTGGTGCGAACTGTTTCTGTCAAAGCGTCTTGATCGAATTCTCGCTCGCGTTGCAATTCTCTATTAAATGCATCGTTCATTGAGCGATTGGGAGTTGGCATTCCCAGTTTACTCAACAGGTTCCTGCACATGAGCATACACATGTCTTCGATCAATATCAGCGCCTCGTTGCGGATCTCATCGTGCATTTGAAGTTCGGGATTTGATGTTGTTCTTCGAACTCGATGCAAAATATCGTCAGCCATGTTGTCCTTGTACTTGTCCCACAATATGAGGGGGTTCGATGGAAAACATGTCGAGATGATGATGGCAAACAATGTACGAATTTGAGTCGCAGGCGCAGAAACTGTAGCATCGGCAAGTGTTGCGTCCCAATGATTGTCGTTGGCAAGCAAATTCATCCGCTGACAGGCTTCTCTAAATGTGGCACACAGCACACCATCAACAGTCCGCAGGTTCTCGTACGAAGTTGGACCAGGCACATTGACCAAAAGCAATCGCAGATAGAAGCAGTCGTTATTTTTTGGATGAACAGTATAGATACGACCAAGTGCATCAGTTGAGTACACATCCGCATATCCAGCAACAGCTTGCCCTTGTTTTCGACGTTGAAATTTTTTGTACGACGCATTCCAAATATAATAGCGAGGCATTTCCGAGTAGAGCAGCGTTCTAGCGAACGGGTCACTTGCGCAGGTGGAGAAGAAACTCGTTAACGTTGTTGCTGGTGCCTGTTCAGCTCGCTGAGCTGCATTCTCTTCCCTGAAATATACGCGCTGACCATTCTCCAAGTGAACCGCCAAATGTTGAACGGTCGGATGGCGTTCGTGTATCGGAAAGGAAAATATTCTCCAAATTGCCTCATTGCAACTCACATAACGCCCTAATTGATAGCACGCTTCCTTTGTTGACGTACTTGCAAACGTACTTGATGGACTTCACCGAATTGCAGTATTCAACGTTTATGTGCGTTTTAAATACTTTAGAGAGAAGAGGACAATATGGAACAATTCAAGTGTTGTCCACCAAGACATCTTTCCCTTTCACTTTCATTGCGACTGTTCTGCCATTGTCATCTGGTGATCGCCGCCTATACAATGGGTATCCATCGTTGATAGTGATTGTCTCTGACAGGAGGGAATGTGGATATCGCTTAGAACATTTATTTGCGACCATGCAAGGCGAATCTGGATTGTGATTTCCGCAAGGCCCATGAATCATCTGCGTAGTTACGACTTCACACAATTCCGGGTCGGCTTCTTTACTGGGTATTTCGGTGCTAATGATTGAATCGACCTGGTCTGGTCGCTTCTGCCATTCCACCGAATACATCCAACAATGCGGCTGTCCAAAAATATTGTGTTTCGTGATGAAGTCAATGATCATTAATAGTTTTTGTTTGAAAACTCGTGCAGTGATGTCGTGGCGGTCGCTCGAAGTTTGTCCGCAAAATAAGAGTTGCGTAATTTCTGGCCATTTTGGATTGCAGGTGAATGTTATGAATAAGTCGGGGCGTCCGTAATGCCGCACATATGTCATTGCATCTTGCGCATATTCGTGCATATGCCTCGGACTTCCAACATATGTTGCTGGGAGAATAGTCAACTGGCCGATGTTTGCTGCTGCTGCATCTCCACCCAAATGTATGGCATCTCTTAAGTTAATGTATTCTTCCGAACGCAATTTATTTTGATTTAATCGGATGAAATTTAGGCGTTCTGTTTCTATCTTAACGTACATGTTGACGCAATACTGTTGAAACAATCGGCGATATCTTAACAGACGGTTGTCGACATCCTGGCGAATCATGAAGCGATATGCGTAGAAGTTCATGCTGCTGACTTTCTTATTTGTATCATGCCCTGAAAGATAATCCCATTAATAGTTGATGAAAAAGATATGTCGGAAAACTGAGGAACTAACCGAAGAGTGGGCTTACCATTTTAATTTGAAAATGGTAGCCATCATCGCCTTCCGAAAACATAAGCGGATATTGTAATGTGTCGTATGACCGGTGGGTCTCCATCACGCGTAGAAACTGTCCATTATCACTTCGCTTGAGGACTATGTCGCGTGATTGAACATTTTCGCCAGCATTTAGCACCGCTACCTAGTCAATTGTTGGAGCATTAAATTGTCGTGCATGGGTACCACTTGGTCTTTTGTCTGCGCTGATAATAATCTTATAATGATCAGAAGGCATCGCTTCCAATGCAGTTTTGAATACTTTAACCAACGCATTGCGTTCGTGTAGGAGTTGTTGCAATTGTTCGATGATCTCAGGTTTCATAGCACGAAAAATAGCACAACGCTGATCGAGTTCCTCATTTGAATTTCCAAGAAAATAAATCTGAAGGAACTTATGATGCTCGTTCAATTGCGGCAAAAGAGCTCCCACACGATGGTGGATTTGTCCTTGGATCTGAATAGTAGAAGGATAATGTGAAAATTTATCCACACTGGACATAATGTTAAAGTTCTTCTGACGACATTACCTTAAAGGTGGGATTGTAACCACGTTCTTGGATAACAGTGGCTCCAAAAGACGTCATTTGGAAGCAGCCGTTGTATTGTTGAATGTGCGCGAGGAAATGCCGTGATTGCGTTGTATCTTTATACAGAAGTGATCGCAATGGCTGCGGTGGCGGGGCCAAAACAGGTAATTTTACTTTTCCTCCTGCACAACACAACCCAGGCGTTTCCGCCGAGAACTTCAATGCATTGCAATGCTGACAGACGACATTCAATGGCCAAATATTAACGCACGGAAGATCATTGTACGTTAGTGTGGAATCATATCTGAATGCAGCCCGATTTAAATTATAAGGTGGCGCTCGTGTCCTTCGCTCTTTACGTCGATTAAAGTTACGTTCATCTAGATCATCATTTGTACGACGGGTGGCTCTTGCTACACGATCTGCTTCCATATGCTTGGCTATATCCTCTTGTGAAAATGCGTCACGCATGTTAGTCATTCGTAAACGGACTTGTTCATTGCGATGTGCATGCTGTTCATCCATTTGATTCGCACGTAGATTAGCCACTCGTCTCGTATTTTTATTGCGCGCTCCAATGTTTGATTGCCTTATTGGTGGCATAATGACACCTACGCGATCTGCTTCCATATGATCGGCTATCTCTTCTTGTGATTCTTGATTCGCATTCGCACGCAGAATAGCCACTCGTCTCGTGTTTTTATTGCGCGCTCCAATGTTTGATCGTCTTATTGGCGGCATAATGACACTTATAGAAAAATCCTGCAGGGACAATATCATTAGCATAACCATCTATATCAATTGCATTACACACAAATAGGTCGTTCACAAAATACCTTATTAAAATTCGTTATCGATAAAATTAAAGCCTCAATTTTAGTTATCACAATGTTCTTAAAAAAAAGAAAAAAAATTAACACTAATCCATTAAATTTCACTTCGCACTTGGTAACTTAGTAGATACCTTTATACACTGTGTTGGTCACCAAACAAAATACTATTTAAAAGTTAAAAAGTTAAATTAATTTACGGACTATATTGAAGTTCAACTAATTTTACGTTTATTTAATTTTTTTTGAATTATAGATCGAAAAATTTGTCAATTTATATTTTTTTAGCTTATTTTTATTGTTTTTGCTAGTGAAAAAAAAAATTGATATTAAAAAAAAACATAAGCGAGAGCTACAGTACGTTTGCAACGAACTGTTGGATACCCTATTCCCCATATTTTTGTATGTGCATGCGTCTGCCTCCCGCAAACAGCCGATGTTTCAGAAACAAAATTCTTCTTTAGCAGACAGAAAAAAATTCAATAACATTAATTTTGTGCGGTGTGATGTTCAATTAATGCTGGCGCAATAAAAAAAGGCGTGCGCCACGCCCAAAGTTAAAACGTTTTATTGTCAAGGCAATTGTTATGAGCTCAGTGACATTCAATTTTATTTGATTTGAACAAAACAAGACAAAACTTAAATTTTTTTAAATTAGATTTGGAATGGAAAGAGCGATTATGGGTGTTTTTAACAATTATTGGACCACACTCTGCTACGTAACCAAGGAATATAAATCCAAGTGTTCATCTGTTTACTTCAAAACTGCGACCGATAGTTAAAAAACTTTAAAAAAATTAATGCATTATACGACTTTTGACGGAAACGCCCCTTAAAAGTGGGCGTGTCTTAAAAATTTGAAGCACTAACTGCACTTTTTTCAGTATTTAGGCATATGTGTAAGACTACAGCTGAATCGAGTAGTTTTTAAACAATCTTACCTGAACAAATGTATTTTACCAAAATCACGCCTTTAACAGTGGGCGTATTGAAAAAATTTACAAAAGAAAATGTAGAGATATATTTCTCAAATAACGAACGGAAGGAAAAAGGTTTAAACTAAACATTGAAAATGCCTTAAATTCTTAAGGCTACGTTTTTCGTTCTTTCATGAAAAGTAGGCGTAAGCCACGCCCAAAATTCAAAAATTTCTTTTCATACACAAACCTTTTCGTTTCTATTAAGAGACGCAAAATTTTGGCTTGCGGATTAATTATAAATACCGTTTATTTACAAAAACAATTTTTTTATAGTTTCTAATGAAAAGTGGGCGTCAGCCACGCCCAAATTTTTTTTTTTGATTTCATACACAAGATGTTTATGTGCCAGTAAGACCCACAAAATTTAATGTTTTTCGCTTTAATATAACAATTGTTATTTTATAAAAACAACATTGATGGTTTTTGTATGAAAAATAGGCGTAAGCCACGCCCAAACTGAAATATTTTTATTTGATTGGAAGAAAGTTTACCTAAAGCTTACGTGTGCAAAATTTTAGCGTTATGCTTTTATCGTAACTGTACAAAAAAACATAATTTAATTTTATTAAATTGAGGTTGTTCAACAAAAATGGCGATTGTGGGCGTGTTTGTGGGCGGATTTTACCGGTTCAAGAACTTAGCCTTACTCTTGAACCAAAGATTATATATACCAAATTTCAGCTTTCTAGCTCAAAAATTGCGACCTCTAGAGAGTATACATACGGACGGACGGACGGACGGACGGACGGACGGACGGACGGACGGACGGACGGACGGACGGACGGACGGACATGGCTAAATCGACTAGGCTTTTGATTTTGAGTCAGAATATATATACTTTTCTATACCTAACGGTATTATTTCTCTATGTTACAAACTCCACACCAAATACAATATACCCATTCTATGGAATAGGGTATAAAAACCGGCTCCGTTGTGTGTTTACCTGGTTCAAAACTAATCCAACAAAAAAAAATCCTCATGCAAATCGGATAATATTTAGCCAAGTAATGCTTGTACAAAGAACAAAGTCATTACTTGGCGATATTTGTTCCGCAATTTTTTGTTTTAACGATTTTTAAAAAATACCGTTCAAAAATTGAAAAATTCGGCTCCGCTATTCGTTTACCTGGTTTAATACAAACCCAACAAAAACATCCCCATGCTGACCCGGCGAACTTCGTTCCGCCTTAAATTGAATAAATGTCCCTTTCCAAAGTCGAGCCTCTCTTAAGAAAGAATTAAACAATTGATATTAAATTGATTAAAATTACTTTTATTTAAACAGAAATGATTAGGGCACTGCAACGCTTTGTGATAACAACGTTGTTTGTTTTGTTGTCCGGTGCATAAACAAACAATGCAGATGGCTTTCCGACACGCGAACACGCCACGTACAGTTGTCCATGTGAAAAGCAAGGGAATTCAAGATTAAGGCCACACACTTGTAACGATTGGCCTTGCGATTTGTTAATTGTCATGGCGAATGCGATTCGAACGGGAAACTGAATCCACTTTAACTCGAACGGCAAGTCGTTCTGTATCATAGGAATTCTTGGAATGAGAACTTCTTCGCCTTTGAGCTTGCCTTTGATTATTGTTGCTTGGATGACGTTGTTCATGAGTTTCTTCACTGTCAACCTAGTTCCATTGCATAATTTTGGTTGGTTCAGATTTCGCAGCATTATGATGACAGAGCCGACTTTGAGTTGCAAATTGTGTGGTGGTAGACCAGGAACATCCAACGAATTCAAAAATTCAATTGGATAGTTTGTTGCTTCATCATCATTTATTATGCGATCCACCGATTAAAACGAATGCGATTTTATTTTGAATGATGAAATTCAAATCATCGACGTCCTTATTTTTCGCAGCTAATATCGCGCGTTCACTGAGCCAATCGTGGTTTAAATAATTGTGACCGATGTTAGGGAACACTTTACTGATGAGCTCTTCCTTCGATGATGTGAATTCACAAAAATTCAGCGGGAACGAAATCAGGCCAGTTGCAGCATCAACGGTAATTTGACCATTTCCAATTGTAAACAGTTGTTTTGCAAAACCATCGGCTGATGGATCGTTCTGCAACGCAACTCGCATGTTCGTCGTCAACTGCAGCTTCTTTACGTATCGCCAGAATTAAGATAATTTCAGGCAAGCGTTGAGTTCATCTGCAGGCGTTGATCGCGGGATTACTGGTAAAATTTGACGGAAATCACCGGCTAGCAATATCATTGCTCCTCCAAAGCGTCTCACATTGTTCCGTAAATCTTTCATTGTTCAATCAAGAGCCTCCAATGCTCGCTTGTGTGCCATTGTGCATTCATCCCAGATGATAATTTTGCAAGTTTTCAACACTTGTGCCATAGCTGAATTTCTTGAAATATTGCATGTTGGTTCCTCATTCAACTGCAGATTCAGTGGCAATTTTAACGCTGAATGTGCTGTGCCACCACCTTCCAACAACGTGGCCGCTATTCCAGAAGAGGCAACCGCAAGTGCGATGTCGGATCTTGACCGAATTGAAGCCAAAATCAAGGAAAGGAGAAACGTTTTGCCAGTTCCACCAGGTGCATCCAGGAAGAATATGCCACCGTTACCGTTCTTTTGCTCGGGATTGAGCAGTGGGACATTGGTGCGAACTGTTTCTGTCAAAGCGTCTTGATCGAATTCTCGCTCGCGTTGCAATTCTCTATTAAATGCATCGTTCATTGAGCGATTGGGAGTTGGCATTCCCAGTTTACTCAACAGGTTCCTGCACATGAGCATACACATGTCTTCGATCAATATCAGCGCCTCGTTGCGGATCTCATCGTGCATTTGAAGTTCGGGATTTGATGTTGTTGTTCGAACTCGATGCAAAATATCGTCAGCCATGTTGTCCTTGTACTTGTCCCACAATATGAGGGGGTTCGATGGAAAACATGTCGAGATGATGATGGCAAACAATGTACGAATTTGAGTCGCAGGCGCAGAAACTGTAGCATCGGCAAGTGTTGCGTCCCAATGATTGTCGTTGGCAAGCAAATTCATCCGCTGACAGGCTTCTCTAAATGTGGCACACAGCACACCATCAACAGTCCGCAGGTTCTCGTACGAAGTTGGACCAGGCACATTGACCAAAAGCAATCGCAGATAGAAGCAGTCGTTATTTTTTGGATGAACAGTATAGATACGACCAAGTGCATCAGTTGAGTACACATCCGCATATCCAGCAACAGCTTGCCCTTGTTTTCGACGTTGAAATTTTTTGTACGACGCATTCCAAATATAATAGCGAGGCATTTCCGAGTAGAGCAGCGTTCTAGCGAACGGGTCACTTGCGCAGGTGGAGAAGAAACTCGTTAACGTTGTTGCTGGTGCCTGTTCAGCTCGCTGAGCTGCATTCTCTTCCCTGAAATATACGCGCTGACCATTCTCCAAGTGAACCGCCAAATGTTGAACGGTCGGATGGCGTTCGTGTATCGGAAAGGAAAATATTCTCCAAATTGCCTCATTGCAACTCACATAACGCCCTAATTGATAGCACGCTTCCTTTGTTGACGTACTTGCAAACGTACTTGATGGACTTCACCGAATTGCAGTATTCAACGTTTATGTGCGTTTTAAATACTTTAGAGAGAAGAGGACAATATGGAACAATTCAAGTGTTGTCCACCAAGACATCTTTCCCTTTCACTTTCATTGCGACTGTTCTGCCATTGTCATCTGGTGATCGCCGCCTATACAATGGGTATCCATCGTTGATAGTGATTGTCTCTGCCAGGAGGGAATGTGGATATCGCTTAGAACATTTATTTGCGACCATGCAAGGCGAATCTGGATTGTGATTTCCGCAAGGCCCATGAATCATCTGCGTAGTTACGACTTCACACAATTCCGGGTCGGCTTCTTTACTGGGTATTTCGGTGCTAATGATTGAATCGACCTGGTCTGGTCGCTTCTGCCATTCCACCGAATACATCCAACAATGCGGCTGTCCAAAAATATTGTGTTTCGTGATGAAGTCAATGATCATTAATAGTTTTTGTTTGAAAACTCGTGCAGTGATGTCGTGGCGGTCGCTCGAAGTTTGTCCGCAAAATAAGAGTTGCGTAATTTCTGGCCATTTTGGATTGCAGGTGAATGTTATGAATAAGTCGGGGCGTCCGTAATGCCGCACATATGTCATTGCATCTTGCGCATATTCGTGCATATGCCTCGGACTTCCAACATATGTTGCTGGGAGAATAGTCAACTGGCCGATGTTTGCTGCTGCTGCATCTCCACCCAAATGTATGGCATCTCTTAAGTTAATGTATTCTTCCGAACGCAATTTATTTTGATTTAATCGGATGAAATTTAGGCGTTCTGTTTCTATCTTAACGTACATGTTGACGCAATACTGTTGAAACAATCGGCGATATCTTAACAGACGGTTGTCGACATCCTGGCGAATCATGAAGCGATATGCGTAGAAGTTCATGCTGCTGACTTTCTTATTTGTATCATGCCCTGAAAGATAATCCCATTAATAGTTGATGAAAAAGATATGTCGGAAAACTGAGGAACTAACCGAAGAGTGGGCTTACCATTTTAATTTGAAAATGGTAGCCATCATCGCCTTCCGAAAACATAAGCGGATATTGTAATGTGTCGTATGACCGGTGGGTCTCCATCACGCGTAGAAACTGTCCATTATCACTTCGCTTGAGGACTATGTCGCGTGATTGAACATTTTCGCCAGCATTTAGCACCGCTACCTAGTCAATTGTTGGAGCATTAAATTGTCGTGCATGGGTACCACTTGGTCTTTTGTCTGCGCTGATAATAATCTTATAATGATCAGAAGGCATCGCTTCCAATGCAGTTTTGAATACTTTAACCAACGCATTGCGTTCGTGTAGGAGTTGTTGCAATTGTTCGATGATCTCAGGTTTCATAGCACGAAAAATAGCACAACGCTGATCGAGTTCCTCATTTGAATTTCCAAGAAAATAAATCTGAAGGAACTTATGATGCTCGTTCAATTGCGGCAAAAGAGCTCCCACACGATGGTGGATTTGTCCTTGGATCTGAATAGTAGAAGGATAATGTGAAAATTTATCCACACTGGACATAATGTTAAAGTTCTTCTGACGACATTACCTTAAAGGTGGGATTGTAACCACGTTCTTGGATAACAGTGGCTCCAAAAGACGTCATTTGGAAGCAGCCGTTGTATTGTTGAATGTGCGCGAGGAAATGCCGTGATTGCGTTGTATCTTTATACAGAAGTGATCGCAATGGCTGCGGTGGCGGGGCCAAAACAGGTAATTTTACTTTTCCTCCTGCACAACACAACCCAGGCGTTTCCGCCGAGAACTTCAATGCATTGCAATGCTGACAGACGACATTCAATGGCCAAATATTAACGCACGGAAGATCATTGTACGTTAGTGTGGAATCATATCTGAATGCAGCCCGATTTAAATTATAAGGTGGCGCTCGTGTCCTTCGCTCTTTACGTCGATTAAAGTTACGTTCATCTAGATCATCATTTGTACGACGGGTGGCTCTTGCTACACGATCTGCTTCCATATGCTTGGCTATATCCTCTTGTGAAAATGCGTCACGCATGTTAGTCATTCGTAAACGGACTTGTTCATTGCGATGTGCATGCTGTTCATCCATTTGATTCGCACGTAGATTAGCCACTCGTCTCGTATTTTTATTGCGCGCTCCAATGTTTGATTGCCTTATTGGTGGCATAATGACACCTACGCGATCTGCTTCCATATGATCGGCTATCTCTTCTTGTGATTCTTGATTCGCATTCGCACGCAGAATAGCCACTCGTCTCGTGTTTTTATTGCGCGCTCCAATGTTTGATCGTCTTATTGGCGGCATAATGACACTTATAGAAAAATCCTGCAGGGACAATATCATTAGCATAACCATCTATATCAATTGCATTACACACAAATAGGTCGTTCACAAAATACCTTCTTAAAATTCGTTATCGATAAAATTAAAGCCTCAATTTTAGTTATCACAATGTTCTTAAAAAAAAGAAAAAAAATTAACACTAATCCATTAAATTTCACTTCGCACTTGGTAACTTAGTAGATACCTTTATACACTGTGTTGGTCACCAAACAAAATACTATTTAAAAGTTAAAAAGTTAAATTAATTTACGGACTATATTGAAGTTCAACTAATTTTACGTTTATTTAATTTTTTTTGAATTATAGATCGAAAAATTTGTCAATTTATATTTTTTTAGCTTATTTTTATTGTTTTTGCTAGTGAAAAAAAAAATTGAAATTAAAAAAAAAAACCGGCTCCGTTGTGAGTTTACCTGGTTCAAAACTAATCCAACAAAAAAAAATCCTCATGCAAATCGGATAATATTTAGCCAAGTAATGCTTGTACAAAGAACAAAGTCATTACTTGGCGATATTTGTTCCGCAATTTTTTGTTTTAACGATTTTTAAAAAATACCGTTCAAAAATTGAAAAATTCGGCTCCGCTATTCGTTTACCTGGTTTAATACAAACCCAACAAAAACATCCCCATGCTGACCCGGCGAACTTCGTTCTGCCTTAAATTGACTAAATGTCCCTTTCGAAAGTCGAGCCTCTCTTAAGAAAGAATTAAACAATTGATATTAAATTGATTAAAATTACTTTTATTTAAACAGAAATGATTAGGTCACTGCAACGCTTTGTGATAAACAACGTTGTTTGTTTTGTTGTCCGGTGCATAAACTAACAATGCAGATGGCTTTCCGACACGCGAACACGCCACGTACAGTTGTATATGTGAAAAGCAAGGGAATTCAAGATTAAGGCCACACACTTGTAACGATTGGCCTTGCGATTTGTTAATTGTCATGGCAAATGCGGGTCGAACTTGAAACTGAATCCGCTTAAACTCGAATGGCAAGTCGGTTGGTATCAAAGGAATTCTTGGAATGAGAACTTCTTCGCCTTTGAACTTGCCTTTGATTATTGTTACTTGGATGACTGTAAACTTAGTTCCATTGCATAGTTTTGGTTGGTTCAGATTGCGCAGCATTATGATGACAGAGCCGACTTTGAGTTGTAAATTGTGTGGTGGTAGATCGGGAACATCCAAATATAATAGCAAAGCATTTTCGAGTAGAGCAGCTATAACTAACGGGTCACTTGCACATGTGGAGAAGAAACTCGTTAAAAAAAAAAAAAAAAAAAAAAAAAAAAAAAAAAAAACCGGCTCCGTTGTGTGTTTACCTGGTTCAAGACAAATCCAACAAAAAAATCCTCATGCAAATTGGATAATATTTAGCCAAGTTATGCTTGTACAAAGAACAAAGTCATAATCTGTCGATATTTGTTCGGCAAATTTGTGTTTTAACGATTTCTAAAACTTACCGTCCAAAATTTGAAAAATTCGGCTCCGCTATCTGTTTACCTTGTTTAATACAAACCCAACAAAAAAATCCCAATGCAAATCGGATGATATTCAGCCGAGTTAGGCGCGTACAAACAGACACCAATTCATTTTTATATATATAGACTAGCTGACCCGGCGAACTTCGTTCCGCCTTAAATTGAATAAATGTCCCTTTCCAAAGTCGAGCCTCTCTTAAGAAAGAATTAAACAATTGATATTAAATTGATTAAAATTACTTTTATTTAAACAGAAATTATTAGGGCACTGCAACGCTTTGTGATAACAACGTTGTTTGTTTTGTTGTCCGGTGCATAAACAAACAATGCAGATGGCTTTCCGACACGCGAACACGCCACGTACAGTTGTCCATGTGAAAAGCAAGGGAATTCAAGATTAAGGCCACACACTTGTAACGATTGGCCTTGCGATTTGTTAATTGTCATGGCGAATGCGATTCGAACGGGAAACTGAATCCACTTTAACTCGAACGGCAAGTCGTTCTGTATCATAGGAATTCTTGGAATGAGAACTTCTTCGCCTTTGAGCTTGCCTTTGATTATTGTTGCTTGGATGACGTTGTTCATGAGTTTCTTCACTGTCAACCTAGTTCCATTGCATAATTTTGGTTGGTTCAGATTTCGCAGCATTATGATGACAGAGCCGACTTTGAGTTGCAAATTGTGTGGTGGTAGACCAGGAACATCCAACGAATTCAAAAATTCAATTGGATAGTTTGTTGCTTCATCATCATTTATTATGCGATCCACCGATTAAAACGAATGCGATTTTATTTTGAATGATGAAATTCAAATCATCGACGTCCTTATTTTTCGCAGCTAATATCGCGCGTTCACTGAGCCAATCGTGGTTTAAATAATTGTGACCGATGTTAGGGAACACTTTACTGATGAGCTCTTCCTTCGATGATGTGAATTCACAAAAATTCAGCGGGAACGAAATCAGGCCAGTTGCAGCATCAACGGTAATTTGACCATTTCCAATTGTAAACAGTTGTTTTGCAAAACCATCGGCTGATGGATCGTTCTGCAACGCAACTCGCATGTTCGTCGTCAACTGCAGCTTCTTTACGTATCGCCAGAATTAAGATAATTTCAGGCAAGCGTTGAGTTCATCTGCAGGCGTTGATCGCGGGATTACTGGTAAAATTTGACGGAAATCACCGGCTAGCAATATCATTGCTCCTCCAAAGCGTCTCACATTGTTCCGTAAATCTTTCATTGTTCTATCAAGAGCCTCCAATGCTCGCTTGTGTGCCATTGTGCATTCATCCCAGATGATAATTTTGCAAGTTTTCAATACTTGTGCCATAGCTGAATTTCTTGAAATATTGCATGTTGGTTCCTCATTCAACTGCAGATTCAGTGGCAATTTTAACGCTGAATGTGCTGTGCCACCACCTTCCAACAACGTGGCCGCTATTCCAGAAGAGGCAACCGCAAGTGCGATGTCGGATCTTGACCGAATTGAAGCCAAAATCAAGGAAAGGAGAAACGTTTTGCCAGTTCCACCAGGTGCATCCAGGAAGAATATGCCACCGTTACCGTTCTTTTGCTCGGAATTGAGCAGTGGGACATTGGTGCGAACTGTTTCTGTCAAAGCGTCTTGATCGAATTCTCGCTCGCGTTGCAATTCTCTATTAAATGCATCGTTCATTGAGCGATTGGGAGTTGGCATTCCCAGTTTACTCAACAGGTTCCTGCACATGAGCATACACATGTCTTCGATCAATATCAGCGCCTCGTTGCGGATCTCATCGTGCATTTGAAGTTCGGGATTTGATGTTGTTCTTCGAACTCGATGCAAAATATCGTCAGCCATGTTGTCCTTGTACTTGTCCCACAATATGAGGGGGTTCGATGGAAAACATGTCGAGATGATGATGGCAAACAATGTACGAATTTGAGTCGCAGGCGCAGAAACTGTAGCATCGGCAAGTGTTGCGTCCCAATGATTGTCGTTGGCAAGCAAATTCATCCGCTGACAGGCTTCTCTAAATGTGGCACACAGCACACCATCAACAGTCCGCAGGTTCTCGTACGAAGTTGGACCAGGCACATTGACCAAAAGCAATCGCAGATAGAAGCAGTCGTTATTTTTTGGATGAATAGTATAGATACGACCAAGTGCATCAGTTGAGTACACATCCGCATATCCAGCAACAGCTTGCCCTTGTTTTCGACGTTGAAATTTTTTGTACGACGCATTCCAAATATAATAGCGAGGCATTTCCGAGTAGAGCAGCGTTCTAGCGAACGGGTCACTTGCGCAGGTGGAGAAGAAACTCGTTAACGTTGTTGCTGGTGCCTGTTCAGCTCGCTGAGCTGCATTCTCTTCCCTGAAATATACGCGCTGACCATTCTCCAAGTGAACCGCCAAATGTTGAACGGTCGGATGGCGTTCGTGTATCGGAAAGGAAAATATTCTCCAAATTGCCTCATTGCAACTCACATAACGCCCTAATTGATAGCACGCTTCCTTTGTTGACGTACTTGCAAACGTACTTGATGGACTTCACCGAATTGCAGTATTCAACGTTTATGTGCGTTTTAAATACTTTAGAGAGAAGAGGACAATATGGAACAATTCAAGTGTTGTCCACCAAGACATCTTTCCCTTTCACTTTCATTGCGACTGTTCTGCCATTGTCATCTGGTGATCGCCGCCTATACAATGGGTATCCATCGTTGATAGTGATTGTCTCTGCCAGGAGGGAATGTGGATATCGCTTAGAACATTTATTTGCGACCATGCAAGGCGAATCTGGATTGTGATTTCCGCAAGGCCCATGAATCATCTGCGTAGTTACGACTTCACACAATTCCGGGTCGGCTTCTTTACTGGGTATTTCGGTGCTAATGATTGAATCGACCTGGTCTGGTCGCTTCTGCCATTCCACCGAATACATCCAACAATGCGGCTGTCCAAAAATATTGTGTTTCGTGATGAAGTCAATGATCATTAATAGTTTTTGTTTGAAAACTCGTGCAGTGATGTCGTGGCGGTCGCTCGAAGTTTGTCCGCAAAATAAGAGTTGCGTAATTTCTGGCCATTTTGGATTGCAGGTGAATGTTATGAATAAGTCGGGGCGTCCGTAATGCCGCACATATGTCATTGCATCTTGCGCATATTCGTGCATATGCCTCGGACTTCCAACATATGTTGCTGGGAGAATAGTCAACTGGCCGATGTTTGCTGCTGCTGCATCTCCATCCAAATGTATGGCATCTCTTAAGTTAATGTATTCTTCCGAACGCAATTTATTTTGATTTAATCGGATGAAATTTAGGCGTTCTGTTTCTATCTTAACGTACATGTTGACGCAATACTGTTGAAACAATCGGCGATATCTTAACAGACGGTTGTCGACATCCTGGCGAATCATGAAGCGATATGCGTAGAAGTTCATGCTGCTGACTTTCTTATTTGTATCATGCCCTGAAAGATAATCCCATTAATAGTTGATGAAAAAGATATGTCGGAAAACTGAGGAACTAACCGAAGAGTGGGCTTACCATTTTAATTTGAAAATGGTAGCCATCATCGCCTTCCGAAAACATAAGCGGATATTGTAATGTGTCGTATGACCGGTGGGTCTCCATCACGCGTAGAAACTGTCCATTATCACTTCGCTTGAGGACTATGTCGCGTGATTAAACATTTTCGCCAGCATTTAGCACCGCTACCTAGTCAATTGTTGGAGCATTAAATTGTCGTGCATGGGTACCACTTGGTCTTTTGTCTGCGCTGATAATAATCTTATAATGATCAGAAGGCATCGCTTCCAATGCAGTTTTGAATACTTTAACCAACGCATTGCGTTCGTGTAGGAGTTGTTGCAATTGTTCGATGATCTCAGGTTTCATAGCACGAAAAATAGCACAACGCTGATCGAGTTCCTCATTTGAATTTCCAAGAAAATAAATCTGAAGGAACTTATGATGCTCGTTCAATTGCGGCAAAAGAGCTCCCACACGATGGTGGATTTGTCCTTGGATCTGAATAGTAGAAGGATAATGTGAAAATTTATCCACACTGGACATAATGTTAAAGTTCTTCTGACGACATTACCTTAAAGGTGGGATTGTAACCACGTTCTTGGATAACAGTGGCTCCAAAAGACGTCATTTGGAAGCAGCCGTTGTATTGTTGAATGTGCGCGAGGAAATGCCGTGATTGCGTTGTATCTTTTTACAGAAGTGATCGCAATGGCTGCGGTGGCGGGGCCAAAACAGGTAATTTTACTTTTCCTCCTGCACAACACAACCCAGGCGTTTCCGCCGAGAACTTCAATGCATTGCAATGCTGACAGACGACATTCAATGGCCAAATATTAACGCACGGAAGATCATTGTACGTTAGTGTGGAATCATATCTGAATGCAGCCCGATTTAAATTATAAGGTGGCGCTCGTGTCCTTCGCTCTTTACGTCGATTAAAGTTACGTTCATCTAGATCATCATTTGTACGACGGGTGGCTCTTGCTACACGATCTGCTTCCATATGCTTGGCTATATCCTCTTGTGAAAATGCGTCACGCATGTTAGTCATTCGTAAACGGACTTGTTCATTGCGATGTGCATGCTGTTCATCCATTTGATTCGCACGTAGATTAGCCACTCGTCTCGTATTTTTATTGCGCGCTCCAATGTTTGATTGCCTTATTGGTGGCATAATGACACCTACGCGATCTGCTTCCATATGATCGGCTATCTCTTCTTGTGATTCTTGATTCGCATTCGCACGCAGAATAGCCACTCGTCTCGTGTTTTTATTGCGCGCTCCAATGTTTGATCGTCTTATTGGCGGCATAATGACACTTATAGAAAAATCCTGCAGGGACAATATCATTAGCATAACCATCTATATCAATTGCATTACACACAAATAGGTCGTTCACAAAATACCTTATTAAAATTCGTTATCGATAAAATTAAAGCCTCAATTTTAGTTATCACAATGTTCTTAAAAAAAAGAAAAAAAATTAACACTAATCCATTAAATTTCACTTCGCACTTGGTAACTTAGTAGATACCTTTATACACTGTGTTGGTCACCAAACAAAATACTATTCAAAAGTTAAAAAGTTAAATTAATTTACGGACTATATTGAAGTTCAACTAATTTTACGTTTATTTAATTTTTTTTGAATTATAGATCGAAAAATTTGTCAATTTATATTTTTTTAGCTTATTTTTATTGTTTTTGCTAGTGAAAAAAAAAATTGAAATTAAAAAAAAAAACCGGCTCCGTTGTGTGTTTACCTGGTTCAAAACTAATCCAACAAAAAAAAATCCTCATGCAAATCGGATAATATTTAGCCAAGTAATGCTTGTACAAAGAACAAAGTCATTACTTGGCGATATTTGTTCCGCAATTTTTTGTTTTAACGATTTTTAAAAAATACCGTTCAAAAATTGAAAAATTCGGCTCCGCTATTCGTTTACCTGGTTTAATACAAACCCAACAAAAACATCCCCATGCTGACCCGGCGAACTTCGTTCTGCCTTAAATTGACTAAATGTCCCTTTCGAAAGTCGAGCCTCTCTTAAGAAAGAATTAAACAATTGATATTAAATTGATTAAAATTACTTTTATTTAAACAGAAATCATTAGGTCACTGCAACGCTTTGTGATAAACAACGTTGTTTGTTTTGTTGTCCGGTGCATAAACTAACAATGCAGATGGCTTTCCGACACGCGAACACGCCACGTACAGTTGTATATGTGAAAAGCAAGGGAATTCAAGATTAAGGCCACACACTTGTAACGATTGGCCTTGCGATTTGTTAATTGTCATGGCAAATGCGGGTCGAACTTGAAACTGAATCCGCTTAAACTCGAATGGCAAGTCGGTTGGTATCAAAGGAATTCTTGGAATGAGAACTTCTTCGCCTTTGAACTTGCCTTTGATTATTGTTACTTGGATGACTGTAAACTTAGTTCCATTGCATAGTTTTGGTTGGTTCAGATTGCGCAGCATTATGATGACAGAGCCGACTTTGAGTTGTAAATTGTGTGGTGGTAGATCGGGAACATCCAAATATAATAGCAAAGCATTTTCGAGTAGAGCAGCTATAACTAACGGGTCACTTGCACATGTGGAGAAGAAACTCGTTAAAAAAAAAAAAAAAAAAAAAAAAAAAAAAAAAAAAAAAAAACCGGCTCCGTTGTGTGTTTACCTGGTTCAAGACAAATCCAACAAAAAAATCCTCATGCAAATTGGATAATATTTAGCCAAGTTCTGCTTGTACAAAGAACAAAGTCATAATCTGTCGATATTTGTTCGGCAAATTTGTGTTTTAACGATTTCTAAAACTTACCGTCCAAAATTTGAAAAATTCGGCTCCGCTATCTGTTTACCTTGTTTAATACAAACCCAACAAAAAAATCCCAATGCAAATCGGATGATATTCAGCCGAGTTAGGCGCGTACAAGCAGACACCAATTCATTTTTATATATATAGATTATTTTAACATTAGTTTTCATAGGACTATCAATACTTAATGAAATATTAATATTTAAGGCTTTTAAATTAAGTAATTATAAATTTTATACAGTAAAACCGACGGTGTAGACATTTGCGCTTGGACAAAAAAATAGGTGTGTCTTCCTAAATTATGAATAATGATAGTTTGAATGCAAAATTTGTTGTATTTTATAATAATTTTCGTTTACCATTCTCTTATAACCCGAGTATACGACATTGTTATCCAAAACTTTTTAAAGTCAGCGTGGTATTAACTCTACAAACGTTTGGCATCTTTCTTGGGGTATAGAATACCATTCACTCTGAACAGCATCCCACAATCGGTTCCAGTTTGGAAAATATTGGCATCCTAGTTTCCGCATAAGCTCATTCCTCAAGTTCTCAATCGGGTTGAGATCTGGGATTGACTTGGCCATGAAACGATTGAGACTTCTTTCTCTCGAAACCAATCCTTCACAAGATGCGCCGTATGTTTTGGATCATTATCCTGCTGAAATTTCCATCGGAGAGGCATGTTTTCTTCGGCAAATGGAAGCATAACATCTTCCAAGATATCCCTCCTGGTTTGACATCAAAACCAATCCCTCGTGTAAACATGGCCCGATTCATATATTTAGCATGCTCAAAAGATCGTTATATTTGCGGGATGACCTTAAGAACATCGTTTTAAGAACTATCCAAAGAAATTCATTCTTCGTACACCCAGAAAATTTATTGCTAGCTATGTTACAAGATGACCAGTCACACATACCACATACGGGAGCTTGCTCTTCGAAGGATACTAAAGGCAAGACAACAGAAAAAAGACAAGAAAGTTCGTGAGTTTCAGCTTCCTCAACTACAAAAAGATGCAGTAAACTATTACGACTTATTAGACTGGTCAAAGGAAAAAGTAACTGAACCACCGATGACAATGAAATACAGTGACACAGAAATAACTAACATGATTTCTTTAAAGGACAATTTAATATATTTGCAGAAGTTCCCTTGCCACACCCAGGCAGTAGAACGATGCGTTAAGCTTGTTACCGAGGCTGCAGTATCTGTTTGTGGGCAAGAGGCTGGAGATGGTAACATAAGAACAAAGATCAAGTCCAGACAAGACTTACCATTTTTTGAAACGAAATATCAATATTTCCACACTACCGAAGGTTCGACAAAATCTGATGTAGACATTTGAAACTTTTGCTTATTCAACTTGTTGTGTTCTTATGTCTATTTACATTATATACTAGCTGACCCGGCGAACTTCGTTCCGCCTTAAATTGATTAAATGTCCCTTTCGAAAGTCGAGCCTCTCTTAAGAAAGAATGAAACAATTGATATTAAATTGATTAAAATTACTTTTATTTAAACAGAAATGATTAGGTCACTGCAACGCTTTGTGATAAACAACGTTTTTTGTTTTGTTGTCCGGTGCATAAACAAACAATGCAGATGGCTTTCCGACACGCGAACATGCCACGTACAGTTGTCCATGTGAAAAGCAAGGGAATTCAAGATTAAGGCCACACACTTGTAACGATTGGCCTTGCGATTTGTTAATTGTCATGTCGAATGTGGGTCGAACGGGAAACTGAATCCGCTTTTACTCGAACGGCAAGTCGTTCTGTATCATAGGAATTCTTGGAATGAGAACTTCTTCGCCTTTGAGCTTGCATTTGATTATTGTTGCTTGGATGACGTTGTTCATGAGTTTCTTCACTGTCAACCTAGTTCTATTGCATAATTTTGGTTGGTTCAGATTTCGCAGCATTATGATGACAGAGCCGACTTTGAGTTGCAAATTGTGTGGTGGTAGACCAGGAACATCCAACGAATTCAAAAATTCAATTGGATAGTTTGTTGCTTCATCATCATTTATTACGCGATCCACCGATTAAAACGAATGCGATTTTATTTTGAATGACGAAATTCAAATCATCGACGTCCTTATTTTTCGCAGCTAATATCGCACGTTCACTGAGCCAATCGTGGTTTAAATAATTGTGACCGATGTTAGGGAACACTTTACTGATGAGCTCTTCCTTCGATGATGTGAATTCACAAAAATTCAGCGGGAACGAAATCAGGCCAGTTGCAGCATCAACGGTAATTTGACCATTTCCAATTACCAACAGTTGTTTTGCAAAATCATCGGCTGATGGATCGTTCTGCAACGCAACTCGCATGTTCGTCGTCAACTGCAGCTTCTTTACGTATCGCCAGAAATAAGTTAATTTCAGGCAAGCGTTGAGTTCATCTGCAGGCGTTGATCGCGGGATTACTGGTAAAATTTGACGGAAATCACCGGCTAGTAATATCATTGCTCCTCCAAAGCGTCTCACATTGTTCCGTAAATCTTTCATTGTTCAATCAAGAGCCTCCAATGCTCGCTTGTGTGCCATTGTGCATTCATCCCAGATGATAATTTTGCAAGTTTTCAACACTTGTGCCATAGCTGAATTTCTTCAAATATTGCATGTTGGTTCGTCATTCAACTGCATATTCAGTGGCAATTTTAACGCTGAATATGCTGTGCGACCACCTTCCAACAACGTGGCCGCTATTTCAGAAGAGGCAACCGCAAGTGCGATGTCGGATCTTGACCGAATTGAAGCCAAAATCAAGGAAAGGAGAAACGTTTTGCCAGTTCCACCAGGTGCACCCAGGAAGAATATGCCACCGTTACCGTCGTCAACCGCCTTCATCAAAGAGTCGTTCACGTTCTTTTGCTCGGGATTTAGCAGTGGGACATTGGTGCGAACTGTTTCTGAACCAACTAAAATTATGCAATGGAACTAGGTTGACAGTGAAGAAACTCATGAACAACGTCATGTTTTCCATCGAATCCCCTCATATTGTGGGACAAGTACAAGGACAACATGGCTGACGATATTTTGCATCGAGTTCGAAGAACAACATCAAATCCCGAACTTCAAATGCATTTCAAAGTCGGCTCTGTCATCATAATGCTGCGAAATCTGAACCAACCAAAATTATGCCATCCCACCGAATACATCCAACAACGCGGCTGTCCAAAAATATTGTGTTTCGTGATGAAGTCAATAATCATTAATAGTTTTTGTTTGAAAACTCGTGCAGTGATGTCGTGGCGGTCGCTCGAAGTTTGTCCGCAAAGTAAGAGTTGCGTAATTTCTGGCCATTTTGGATTGCAGGTGAATGTTATGAATAAGTCGGGGCGTCCGTAATGCCGCACATATGTCATTGCATCTTGCGCATATTCGTGCATATGCCTCGGACTTCCAACATATGTTGCTGGGAGAATAGTCAACCGGCCGATGTTTGCTGCTGCTGCATCTCCATCCAAATGTATGGCATCTCTTAAGTTAATGTATTCTTCCGAACGCAATTTATTTTGATTAAATCGGATGAAATTTAGGCGTTCTGTTTCTATCTTAACGTACATGTCGACGCAATACTGTTGAAACAATCGGCGATATCTTAACAGATGATTGTCGACATCCTGGCGAATCATGAAGCGATATGCGTAGAAGTTCATGCTGCTGACTTTCTTATTTGTATCATGCCCTGAAAGATAATCCCATTAATAGTTGATGAAAAAGATATGTCGGAAAACTGAGGAACTAACCGAAGAGTGGGCTTACCATTTTAATTTGAAAATGGTAGCCATCATCGCCTTCCCAAAACATAAGCGGATATTGTAATGCGTTGTATGACCGGTGGGTCTCCATCACGCGTTGAAACTGTCCATTATCATGTCGCTTGAGGGCTATGTTTCGTGATTGAACATTTTCGCCAGCAATTAGCACCGCTACATAGTCAATTGTTGGAGCATTAAATTGTCGTGCATGGGTACCACTTGGTCTTTTATCTGCGCTGATAATAATCTTATAATGATCAGAAGGCATCGCTTCCAATGCAGTTTTGAATACTTTAACCAACGCATTGCGTTCGTGTAGGAGTTGTTTCAATTGTTCGATGATCTCACGTTTCATAGCACGAAAAATAGCACAAAGCTGATCGAGTTCCTCATTTGAATTTCCAAGAAAATAAATCTGAAGGAACTTATGATGCTCGTTCAATTGCGGCAAAAGAGCTCCCACACGATGGTGGATTTGTCCTTGGATCTGAATAGTAGAAGGATAATTTGACAATTTATCCACACTGGACATAATGTTAAAGTTCTTCTGACGACACTACCTTAAAAGTGGGATTGTAACCACGTTCTTGGATAACAGTGGCTCCAAAAGACGTCATTTGGAAGCAACCGTTGTATTGTTGAATGTGCGCGAGGAAATGCCGTGATTGCGTTGTATCTTCATACAGAAGTGACCGCAATGGCTGCGGTGGCGTTGCCAAAACAGATAATTTTACTTTTCCTCCTGCACAACACAACCCAGGCGTTTCCGCCGAGAACTTCAATGCATTGCAATGCTGACAGACGACATTCAATGGCCCAATATTAACGCACGGAAGATCATTGTACGTTAGTGTGGAATCATATCTGAATGCAGCTCGATTTAAATTATAAGGTGGCGATCGTGTCCTTCGCTCTTTACGTCGAATAAAGTTACGTTCATCCAGATCATCATTTGTACGACGGGTGGCTCTTGCTTCACGATCTGCTTCCATATGATTGGCTATATCCTCTTGTGAAAATGCGTCACGCATGTTAGTCATTCGTAAACGGACTTGTTCATTCCGATGTGCATGCTGTTCATCCATTTGATTCGCACGTAGATTAGCCACTCGTCTCGTATTTTTATTGCACGCTCAAATGTTCGATTGCCTTATTGGTGGCATAATGACACCTACGCGATCTGCTTCCATATGATCGGCTATCTCCTCTTGTGATTCTTGATTCGCATTCGCACGCAGAATAGCCACTCGTCTCGTGTTTTTATTGCGCGCTCCAATGTTTGATCGTCTTATTGGCGGCGTAATGACACTTATAGAAAAATCCTGCAGGGACAATATCATTAGCATAACCATCTATATCAATTGCATTACACACAAATAGGTCGTTCATAAAATACCTTATTAAAATTCGCTATCGATAAAATTAAAGCCTCAATTTTAGTTATCACAATATTCTAAAAAAAAGAAAAAAATTAACACTAATCCATTAAATTTCACTTCGCACTTGTTAACTTAGTGGATACCTCTATACACTGTGTTGGTCACCAAACAAAATACTTTTTAAAAGTTAAAAAGTTAAATTAATTTACGGACTATATTGAAGTTCAACTAATTTTACGTTTATTTAATTTTTTTTGAATTATAGATCGAAAAATTTGTCAATTTATATTTTTTTAGCTTATTTTTATTGTTTTTGCTAGTGAAAAAAAAAAATTGAAATTAAAAAACAAAACCGGCTCCGTTGTGTGTTTACCTGGTTCAAAACTAATCCAACAAAAAAAATCCTCATGCAAATCGGATAATATTTAGCCAAGTAATGCTTGTACAAAGAACAAAGTCATTACTTGGCGATATTTGTTCCGCAATTTTTTGTTTTAACGATTTTTAAAAAATACCGTTCAAAAATTGAAAAATTCGGCACCGCTATTCGTTTACGTGGTTTAATACAAACCCAACAAAAAAATACCCATGCTGACCCGGCGAACTTCGTTCTGCCTTAAATTGACTAAATGTCCCTTTCGAAAGTCGAGCCTCTCTTAAGAAAGAATTAAAAAATTGATATTAAATTGATTAAAATTACTTTTATTTAAACAGAAATGATTAGGTCACTGCAACACTTTGTGATAAACAACGTTGTTTGTTTTGTTGTCCGGTGCATAAACAAACAATGCAGATGGCTTTACGACACGAACACGCCACGTACAGTTGTCCATGTGAAAAGCAAGGGAATTCAAGATTAAGGCCACACACTTGTAACGATTGGCCTTGCGATTTGTTAATTGTCATGGCAAATGCGGGTCGAACGGGAAACTGAATCCGCTTAAACTCGAATGGCAAGTCGGTTGGTATCAAAGGAATTCTTGGAATGAGAATTTCTTCGCCTTTGAACTTGCCTTTGATTATTGTTACTTGGATGACTGTAAAATTAGTTCCATTGCATAGTTTTGGTTGGTTCAGATTGCGCTGCATTATGATGACAGAGCCGATTTTGAGTTGTAAATTGTGTGGTGGTAGACCGGGAACATCCAACGAATTCAAAAATTCAATTGGATAGTTTGTTGCTTCGTCATCATTTGTTATGCGATCCACAAATTTGAACTAATGCAGTGGAGCTGCGATTTTATTTTGAATGATGGCGCATTCCAAATATAAAAGCAAAGCATTTTCGAGTAGAGCAGCTCTAACGAACGGGTCACTTGCACATGTGGAGAAGAAACTCGTAAAAAAAAAAAAAAAAAAAAAAAAAAAAAAAAAAAAAACCGGCTCCGTTGTGTGTTTACTTGGTTCAAGACAAATCCAACAAAAAAATCCTGATGCAAATCGGATAATATTTAGCCAAGTTATGCTTGTACAAAGAACAAAGTCATAATCTGTCGATATTTGTTCTGCAATTTTGTGTTTTAACGATTTCTAAAACTTACCGTCCAAAATTTTAAAAATTCAGCTCCGCTATCTGTTTACCTGGTTTAATACAAACCCAACAAAAAAATCCCAATGCAAATCGGATGATATTCAGCCGAGTTAGGCACGTACAAACAGACACCAATTCATTTTTATATATATAGATTTAATAAAAAAAATAAAATTATATTATTTCAAACTGTTTAATTTCCACCGTTTTGAGACCCAAATTTTAGTTTTATAAGTCAAAGTTCTATTCTAGTGCGCCACCTGAAGATGTTAATGAAGAAAGCTGAAATTTGGTATTTATACATCTTAGATCATGTGTCAACAATTAATAATACAGGAAAAAAAAAATATTGAAAAATAAAATTTCGCTCCACCCTAATACACATACACATACACATACACATACACATACACATACACATACACATACACATACACATACACATACACATACACATACACATACACATACACATACACATACACATACACATACACATACACATACACATACACATACACATACACATACACATACACATACACATACACATACACATACACATACACATACACATACACATACACATACACATACACATACACATACACATACACATACACATACACATACACATACACATACACATACACATACACATACACATACACATACACATACACATACACATACACATACACATACACATACACATACACATACACATACACATACACATACACATACACATACACATACACATACACATACACATACACATACACATACACCATACACAAACACATACACATACACATACACATACACATACACATACAACATACACATACACATACACATACACATACACATACACATACACATACACATACACATACACATACACATACACATACACATACACATACACATACACATACACATACACATACACATACACTACACATA
>OU696696.1:187415178-187447192 GCA_916050605.2 Platycheirus albimanus
ATACACATACACATACACATACACATACACATACACATACACATACACATACACATACACATACACATACACATACACATACACATACACATACACATACACATACACATACACATACACATACACATACACATACACATACACATACACATACACATACACATACACATACACATACACATACACATACACATACACATACACATACACATACACATACACATACACATACACATACACATACACATACACATACACATACACATACACATACACATACACATACACATACACATACACATACACATACACATACACATACACATACACATACACATACACATACACATACACATACACATACACATACACATACACATACACATACTACACATACATACACATACACATACACATACACATACACATACACATACACATACACATACACATACACATACACATACATACATACACATACACATACACATACACATACACATACACTAATACACATACAACATACACATACACATACACATACACATACACATAACACATACACATACACATACACATACACATACACATACACATACACATACACATACACATACACATACACATACACATACACATACACATACACATACACATACACATACACATACACATACACATACACATACACATACACAAACACAACACATACACATACACATACACATACACATACACATACACATACACATACACATACACATACACATACACATACACATACACATACACATACACATACACATACACATACACATACACATACACATACACATACACAACACATACACATACACATACACATACACATACAACATACACATACACATACACATACACATACACAACACATACACATACACATACACATACACATACACATACACATACACATACCATACACATACACATACACATACACATACACATACACATACACATACACATACACATAACATACACATACACATACACATACACATACACATACACATACACATACACATACACATACACATACACATACACATACACATACACATACACATACACATACACATACACAACACATACACATACACATACACATACACATACACATACACATACACATACACATACACTATACACATACACATACACATACACATACACAGACACATACACATACACATACACATACACATACACATACACATACACATACACATACACATACACATACACATACACATACACATACACATACACATACACATACACATACACATACACATACACATACACATACACATACACATACACATACACATACACATACACATACACATACACATACACATACACATACACATACACATACACATACACATACACATACACATACACATACACATACACATACACATACACATACACATACACATACACATACACATACACATACACATACACATACACATACACATACACATACACATACACATACACATACACATACACATACACATACACATACACATACACATACACATACACATACACATACACATACACATACACATACACATACACATACACATACACATACACATACACATACACATACACATACACATACACATACACATACACAAACACATACACATACACATACACATACACAACACATACACATACACATACACATACACATACACATACACATACACATACACAACACATACACATACACATACACATACACATACACATACACATACACAAACACATACACATACACATACACATACACATACACATACACATACACATCACACATACACATACACATACACATACACAAACCACATACACATACACAACCACATACACATACACATACACATACACATACACATACACATACACATACACATACACATACACATACACATACACATACACATACACATACACATACACATACACATACACATACACATACACATACACATACACATACACATACACATACACATACACATACACATACACATACACATACACATACACATACACAAACACATACACATACACATACACTACACATACACATACACATACACATACACATACACATACACATACACATACACATACACATACACATACACATACACATACACATACACATACACAAACACATACACACATACACATACACATACACATACACATACACATACACATACACAACACATACACATACACATACACATACACATACACATACACATACACATACACATACACATACACATACACATACACATACACATACACATACACATACACATACACATACACATACACATACACAACACATACACATACACATACACATACACATACACATACACATACACATACACATACACATACACATACACATACACATACACATACACATACACATACACATACACATACACATACACATACACATACACATACACATACACATACACATACACATACACATACACATAACACATACACATACACATACACATACACATACACATACACATACACATACACATACACATACACATACACATACACATACACATACACATACACATACACATACACATACACATACACATACACATACACATACACATACACATACACATACACATACACATACACATACACATACACATACACATACACATACACATACACATACACATACACATACACATACACATACACATACACATACACATACACATACACATACACATACACATACACATACACATACACCATACACATACACATACACATACACATACACATACACATACACAAACACATACACATACACATACACATACACATACACATACACATACACATACACATACACATACACATACACATACACATACACATACACATACACTACACATACACATACACATACACATACACATACACATACACATACACATACACATACACATACACATACACATACACATACACATACACATACACATACACATACACATACACATACACATACACATACACATACACATACACATACACATACACATACACATACACATACACATACACATACACATACACATACACATACACATACACATACACATACACATACACATACACATACACATACACATACACATACACATACACATACACATACACATACACATACACATACACATACACATACACATACACATACACATACACATACACATACACATACACATACACATAACAATAACAATACACATACACATACACATACACATACACATACACATACACATACACATACACATACACATACACATACACATACACATACACATACACATACACATACACATACACATACACATACACATACACATACACATACACATACACAACACATACACATACACATACACATACACATACACATACACATACACATACACATACACATACACATACACATACACATACACATACACATACACATACACATACACATACACATACACATACACATACACATACACATACACATACACATACACATACACATACACATACACATACACATACACATACACATACACATACACATACACAACACATACACATACACATACACATACACATACACATACACATACACATACACATACACATACACATACACAACACATACACATACACATACACATACACATACACATACACATACACATACACATACACATACACATACACATACACATACACATACACATACACATACACATACACATACACATACACATACACATACACATACACATACACATACACATACACATACACATACACATACACATACACATACACATACACATACACATACACATACACATACACATACACATACACATACACATACACATACACATACACATACACATACACATACACATACACATACACATACACATACACATACACATACACATACACATACACATACACATACACATACACATACACATACACATACACATACACATACACATACACATACACATACACATACACATACACATACACATACACATACACATACACATACAACATACACATACACATACACATACACATTACACATACACATACACATACACATACACATACACATACACATACACATACACATACACATACACATACACATACACATACACATACACATACACATACACATACAACATACACATACACATACACATACACATACACATACACATACACATACACATACACATACACATACACATACACATACACATACACATACACATACACATACACATACACATACACATACACATACACATACACATACACATACACATACACATACACATACACATACACATACACATACACATACACATACACATACACATACACATACACATACACATACACATACACATACACATACACATACACATACACATACACATACACATACACATACACATACACATACACATACACATACACATACACATACAATACACATACACATAACATACACATACACATACACATACACATACACATACACATACACATACACATACACATACACATACACATACACATACACATACACATACACATACACATACACATACACATACACATACACATACACATACACATACACATACACATACACATACACATACACATACACATACACATACACATACACATACACATACACATACACATACACATACACATACACATACACATACACATACACATACACATACACATACACATACACATACACATACACATACACATACACATACACATACACATACACATACACATACACATACACATACACATACACATACACATACACATACACATACACATCACATACACATACACAACACATACACATACACATACACATACACATACACATACACATACACATACACATACACATACACATACACATACACATACACATACACATACACATACACATACACATACACATACACATACACATACACATACACATACACATACACATACACATACACATACACATACACATACACATACACATACACATACACATACACATACACATACACATACACATACACATACACATACACATACACATACACATACACATACACATACACATACACATACACATACACATACACATACACATACACATACACATACACATACACATACACATACACATACACATACACATACACATACACATACACATACACATACACATACACATACACATACACATACACATACACATACACATACACATACACATACACATACACATACACATACACATACACATACACATACACATACACATACACATACACATACACATACACATACACATACACATACACATACACATACACATACACATACACATACACATACACATACACATACACATACACATACACATACACATACACATACACATACACATACACATACACATACACATACACATACACATACACATACACATACACATACACATACACATACACATACACATACACATACACATACACATACACATACACATACACATACACATACACATACACATACACATACACATACACATACACATACACATACACATACACATACACATACACATACACATACACATACACATACACATACACATACACATACACATACACATACACATACACATACACATACACATACACATACACATACACATACACATACACATACACATACACATACACATACACATACACATACACATACACATACACATACACATACACATACACATACACATACACATACACATACACATACACATACACATACACATACACATACACATACACATACACATACACATACACATACACATACACATACACATACACATACACATACACATACACATACACATACACATACACATACACATACACATACACATACACATACACATACACATACACATACACATACACATACACATACACATACACATACACATACACATACACATACACATACACATACACATACACATACACATACACATACACATACACATACACATACACATACACATACACATACACATACACATACACATACACATACACATACACATACACATACACATACACATACACATACACATACACATACACATACACATACACATACACATACACATACACATACACATACACATACACATACACATACACATACACATACACATACACATACACATACACATACACATACACATACACATACACATACACATACACATACACATACACATACACATACACATACACATACACATACACATACACATACACATACACATACACATACACATACACATACACATACACATACACATACACATACACATACACATACACATACACATACACATACACATACACATACACATACACATACACATACACATACACATACACATACACATACACATACACATACACATACACATACACATACACATACACATACACATACACATACACATACACATACACATACACATACACATACACATACACATACACATACACATACACATACACATACACATACACATACACATACACATACACATACACATACACATACACATACACATACACATACACATACACATACACATACACATACACATACACATACACATACACATACACATACACATACACATACACATACACATACACATACACATACACATACACATACACATACACATACACATACACATACACATACACATACACATACACATACACATACACATACACATACACATACACATACACATACACATACACATACACATACACATACACATACACATACACATACACATACACATACACATACACATACACATACACATACACATACACATACACATACACATACACATACACATACACATACACATACACATACACATACACATACACATACACATACACATACACATACACATACACATACACATACACATACACATACACATACACATACACATACACATACACATACACATACACATACACATACACATACACATACACATACACATACACATACACATACACATACACATACACATACACATACACATACACATACACATAACAAACATACACATACACATACACATACACATACACATACACATACACATACACATACACATACACATACACATACACATACACATACACATACACATACACATACACATACACATACACATACACATACACATACACATACACATACACATACACATACACATACACATACACATACACATACACATACACATACACATACACATACACATACACATACACATACACATACACATACACACATACACATACACATACACATACACATACACATACACATACACATACACATACACATACACATACACATACACATACACATACACATACACATACACATACACATACACATACACATACACATACACATACACATACACATACACATACACATACACATACACATACACATACACATACACATACACATACACATACACATACACATACACATACACATACACATACACATACACATACACATACACATACACATACACATACACATACACATACATACACTACACATACACTACACATACACATACACATACACATACACATACTCATACACATACACATACACATACACATACACATACACATACACATACACATACACATACACATACACATACACATACACATACACATACACATACACATACACATACACATACACATACACATACACATACACATACACATACACATACACATACACATACACATACACATACACATACACATACACATACACATACACATACACATACACATACACATACACATACACATACACACATACACATACACATACACATACACATACACATACACATACACATACACATACACATACACTAACATACACATACACATACACATACACATACACATACACATACACATACACATACACATACACATACACATACACAATACACATACACATACACATACACATACACATACACATACACATACACATACACATACACATACACATACACATACACACCCACATACACATACACATACACATACACATACACATACACATACACATACACATACACATACACATACACATACACATACACATACACATACACATACACTACACATACACATACACATACACATACACATACACATACACATACACATACACATACACATACACCATACACATACACATACACATACACATACACATACACATACACATACACATACACATACACATACACATACACATACACATACACATACACATACACAACACATACACAACACATACACATACACATACACAACTATACACATACACATACACATACACATACACATACACATACACATACACATACACATACACATACACATACACATACACATACACATACACATACACATACACATACACATACACATACACATACACATACACATACACATACACATACACATACACATACACATACACATACACATACACATACACATACACATACACATACACATACACATACACATACACATACACATACACATACACATACACATACACATACACATACACATACACATACACATACACATACACATACACATACACATACACATACACATACACATACACATACACATACACATACACATACACATACACAAACACATACACATACACATACACATACACATACACATACACATACAACATACACATACACATACACATACACATACACATACACAACACATACACATACACATACACATACACATACACATACACATACACATACACAACACATACACATACACCATACACATACACATACACATACACATACATACAATACACATACACAACACATACACATACACATACACATACACATACACATCACATACACATACACATACACATACACATACACATACACATACACATACACATACACATACACATACACATACACATACACATACACATACACATACACATACACATAACATACACATACACATACACATACACATACACATACACATACACATACACATACACATACACTCATACACATACACATACACATACACATACACATACACATACACATACACACACATACACATACACATACACATACACATACACATACACATACACATACACATACCATACACATACTACACAACACATACACATACACATACACATATACACATACACATACACATACAACATACACATACACATACACATACACATACACATACACATACACATACACATACACATACACAAACACATACACATACACATACACATACACATACACATACACATACACATACACATACACATACACATACACATACACATACACATACACATACACATACACATACACATAACACATACACATACACATACACATACACATACACATACACATACACATACACATACACATACACATACACATACACATACACATACACAAAACACATACACATACACATACACATACACATACACATACACAAAACACATACACATACACATACACATACACATACACATACACATACACATACACAACACATACACATACACATACACATACACATACACATACACATACACATACACATACACATACACATACACAACACATACACATACACATACACATACACATACAACATACACATACACATACACATACACATACACATACACATACACATACACATACACATACACACATACACATACACATACACATACACATACACATACACATACACATACACATACACATACACATACACATACACATACACATACACATACACATACACATACACATACACATACATACACATACACATACACATACACATACAATACACATACACATACACATACACATACACATACACATACACATACACATACACATACACATACACATACATACACAACACATACACATACACATACACATACACATACACATACACATACACATACACATACACATACACATACACATACACATACACATACACATAACATACACATACACATACACATACACATACACATACACATACACATACACATACAATACACATACACATACACATACACATACACATACACATACACATACACATACACTACACATACACAACACATACACATACACATACACATACACATACACATACACATACACATACACATACACATACACATACACATACACATACACATACACAAACACATACACATACACATACACATACACATACACATACACATACACATACACATACACATACACATACACATACACATACACATACACATACACATACACATACACATACACATACACATACACATACACATACACAACACATACAACATACACATACACATACACATACACATACACATACACATACACATACACATACACATACACATACACATACACATACACATACACATACACATACCATACACATACACCATACACATACACATACACATACACATACACATACACATACACATACACATACACATACACATACACATACACATACACATACACATACACATACACATACACATACACATACACATACACATACACATACACATACACATACACATACACATACACATACACATACACATACACATACACATACACATACACATACACATACACATACACATACACATACACATACACATACACATACACATACACATACACATACACATACACATACACATACACATACACATACACATACACATACACATACACATACACATACACATACACATACACATACACATACACATACACATACACTACACATACACATACACATACACATACACATACACATACACATACACATACACATACACATACACATACACATACACATACACATACACATACACATACACATACACATACACATACACATACACATACACATACACATACACATACACATACACATACACATACACATACACATACACATACACATACACATACACATACACATACACATACACATACACATACACATACACATACACATACACATACACATACACATACACATACACATACACATACACATACACATACACATACACATACACATACACATACACATACACATACACATACACATACACATACAATACACATACACATACACATACACATACACATACACATACACATACACATACACATACACATACACATACACATACACATACACATACACATACACATACACATACACATACACATACACATACACATACACATACACATACACATACACATACACATACACATACACATACACATACACATACACATACACATACACATACACATACACATACACATACACATACACATACACATACACATACACATTCACATACACATACACATACACATACACATACACATAACACATACACATACACATACACATACACATACACATACACATACACATACACATACACATACACATACACATACACATACACATACACATACACATACACATACACATACACATACACTACACATACACATACACATACACATACACATACACATACACATACACATACACATACACATACACATACACATACACATACACATACACATACACATACACATACACATACACATACACATACACATACACATACACATACACATACACATACACATACACATACACATACACATACACATACACATACACATACACATACACATACACATACACATACAAATACACATACACATACACATACACATACACAGACACATACACATACACATAGGATCGCCCAAATCGTTTAGCTACCTGAGCTATGGAGCGAGTGTTGACTGGATTCGGATGTTATCTAACTAGGAAAACGCGTGTCTATGTATTAATAAATGATCGCTTCACAATATTAAGGATCCAATCGGTGACATGAAAATTAAAGTGTACCGAGATTACCACGTTTAAAGGACGTGGATTAAAAGCACGAAAAGTAACACGAAATAAACAGGATCAATACAAAACAA
This sequence comes from Platycheirus albimanus, assembly GCA_916050605.2. Lineage (NCBI taxonomy): Eukaryota > Metazoa > Arthropoda > Insecta > Diptera > Syrphidae > Platycheirus > Platycheirus albimanus. The sequence goes on from OU696696.1 coordinate 187,427,735, forward strand.
AAGAAAACAAGTGAGTATAAGTGAGAGTGTGAAAGTGAGTACGTAATTATAGCCAATGGCTCAAAAGTATATTCGAAGTACCGACGCGGCGTTAAATCGCGTTATAAGTTGGTCGCTACCGACACCAAAAAAAAGGAAACTATCTCAAAAACCGAGCGAAGAGTTACATAATAGTGATAGCTGATTGCGTTAAACAATCAAATGTCTTTCGTAGGTTCTTGAACACTATGGTCCAATACTGACCCTTGGTCACAGTGGAGATTGAAACGATCCGGATCGCGCGTATAGAAGGAAATCCTGTACGGTCGAATCAGACGAAAATATTATGTGGATCGATATAAAAAAAAAATCGCGAACTCACATCACTTGCAACTTGTAAAATCAATACGATAACACAGATTCTCTGAAGACATGGAACAATTCAAAAAGATAGATAAGAACACGTTTCACTTTCCATGTGCACTATTGATACCAATGCACTTTAATAAAAGAGATAATATTCAATAATTCTTAATAATTCATCTAGCATAAATACATATCTATTGTGCGTGCGCTCGTGTGGAGGAGGCGTTATGTCCTCGCACAGGATTTTCATATGTTGCATGTAAGATCAAGTATACAGATCCGACGAATATAACTCAATGGAGTGGTATGAGCTTATTTGCTCCCACTCAGGACACAATCAATAACAAATATATATACTATATGATTACCTGGATCTTATTAGGTTTAGATAAACTTCAAAAAAAATACACAATTTATTTTTAGCTGGAACTGCTGCTCCGGTGATGGGTATAGATGGTGTTTCAGCTACTTCCCACGTTACTCCAACAGAGAATCTACTGCGGAGTTGGTGATTTTGATGGGGACTGGCATCCGTGTACTAGCACGCGCCAAACATCCGGTGTATATGGATTAGAGTTGGGCTTAGCAGCCAGTGATGGTGTCATATATGTTTTAATTCACGTTGGGCCTAGAAGCCATCGATGTGAGGACATATGTGTTGTAATTCACGTTGGGCCTAGAAGCCATCGGTGTGAGGACATATGTGTTGTAATTCACGTTGGGCCTAGAAGCCATCGGTGCTCCAAAGGATGTCCGCGTATCAAAATACGCGTGGTTGAAAGATACAAATTTCAAAGGGATTGTATTCCCGATAAAAGGACGTGGTCGCTGACGGGCCGGCGAGCGGATCGACGTCAGGCGAACGCACGTGGGTAGCTCGCCTAAGATCGGGCGAGATTCTCAACGTTGCGCAAGTACGTGCGTAGCAATAGCTTACATGCGTTTGGGTCAATATAAATAGTTGTGACCGCTTCCCAATGAATGCACAAAAGTGTAGGTTCGATAATATATTTTTGGTATATATATACATGTGGTCAATTATAAGATGAGTCTGCACGTGTGAACAGAATTGCATGTGGAGTAATTAGCTCCACGCAAAGAAAAAAAAGGGTCGTTAGCAAAATCCTTTCCGAGATGCATTCGTAAATGATGATGGAAATAGCGAAAAATCCACTGAAATGAGGCGCAGCCTCGCCTGCCTTATCCAATTGGGGATACTAAATGCTCCTACAATAAGATTATTCCTACAAGCGAGAAGAAAGAACGTGGTTAAAACGTGTTTCTAAGTCGCCATTAAAATTTCGATTATCGGAACAAAAAAAAACTTCTGCTCCGACAAGCTTACCTGGAGAATGTCGATAGCAATCCATTATAGGTAGAAATACTTAATTGCACAAGCAAATTAAAGTAATTTCTAAGCCAAAATTAGAGCTGGGCGCAGTTCAGCTGCGTAAAATAATGCACGTTCTGATGCGGAGATGTTCTTTCGATAACGTCTGTCTTCAAAATGAAGAATGCAGACTCGGTTGGGTTCCACACTAGGCGGCACCAATCAGACAGCGCCGTACTTCCAGTCATATTTCACTTTCCAGAATGCCGTTCCAGTTAACCTAGCGAGTTAGATGGGCTGAAGTAACGAATGTTAACGTTCGGTTCACACTACGTTACTTCTGCCATGACATGAATTACACATAATATAATATGTGTTATGGTAAGTACTTGGATGCAAAGATGTATCTCGAAGTTACGATTACACTAGGGGATCGGAATTCTGTTTGGTGGCTAATATTCTGGTGGCATACTGTTGAATTGTGATGACATTAGTGTAGCTGATTAACTGTCACTCTTGTCAGTTCTAAGAAATTGCATACTTGACAGCTCAAGTAAAAATTTTATTTCTTTTTCGATATTTTCGATATTTTCAGATAAATAGAAACCTTGTAGGACATGGACTTAGATGGTTATGACATGGCGCCTGTTTTGGTATCATCTGGTAAGTTTCTGTCATTATTTTATTTCTCGAACAGAGCGTATGACAGTTTTGGACGAAAAAGGTAGGTGTCAGATTTTCGGCTTTTTATGATGTGTTCTAGCACAGAATAGAGGTTTAACTTATTATTGTCTTATGGTTGATGTCTATTCCATACAATGTCTAGTCACTTAGGTCATGTTCCTGAGCGAGTCAGAAATCATAATATTCCAAATGACAACCTGGCACTTAGCATGGATTCAGATTGACAATTTAAGTAAACAATCGGCCGCATCGACTATTTGCTTTGAATAGGTTTTCTGACAGCTATCTGTCAATTTTACGTTTCTGATATGCGTTATGACGTGACTGACACTACTTACTGTAAAATTACTTAGTGTAACCATTAGTTCTGTTGATTCGGTGCATACACTACCTAAACCAAAATAACGAGTTGTTGCCTCATGAGCACAGACCATATACAGACCGCCAACTCGTACTCCTCTTGCCTGAAACACCCTCGAAATATTTTTTTCAGTCTGTGAATACGTGTACATCTCTCTCTGTGCATTTTGTATAGTTGCCATATACCTGCGTATGCCATTTATTTTTTAGGTGTGTTTGCTAAATGGGTTTTAAAGCAAGGGAGACCGTCACACTCTCAAAATAAATGGCATATCAGCTGATTTTTAGCTTGGTGGCAAAAAGAGAGACCATATGGTGAGTTGGCAGTCTGTATCTTCTTGGTCCACTGACTTACTGGAAACCAGACCATACTGGAAGTTTGATTTGTAGGGGAAATCTTGTGGATTACAAATCGAGGTGGAATCTAATTTCCAAAATGGTTGTCCTTTGTGGAACCTTCTCTGGTGGATGCCATCGGATGCGTTCAGCACAGTGCGAGTTAATGATGAGTTTCGCACATAGATGGCACCAGTGACAATTACTTTATTTTATGTGAATGATTGGCGAGAAAGTTTTCCCTACAGAATATAAATACTTTTCTATACCTAACGGTATTATATCTCTATGTTACAAACTCCACATCAAATACAATATACCCATTCTATGAAATAGGGTATAAAAATTAAATTAAGAAGTGCAAAAGGGTATATATCGAAATCTAATTTTGCGTCTTGTTCCAAATCTTGATTTAATTCACTTAATTTTTGTCTTTCTCTTCGCGACAGGAAATATTATAAGTTTCTTAATATATTTATGCTCAATTCAAAAAAAAATTTCGCGGAGGACGTAATATCTATAATATGCAGATGTATCTGATATGTATATCTTAATGAAAGTCTGCCTTTATAACACTCTTTATAAAAACTCTCCAAAAATCTCTCAAAAATCTTTACAAAAACTCTTTCTCAGAAATCTTTTCGTAAATTTTTATAAAACTCTTTTCGTAAATCTTTGTACAAATCTTTATATAAACAAAATGACACCACCGTCCGTGGGATTATCTTAACATGCTACAATGTCAGAGGGAGGAGTAATGTTGCAGACTATCTGAGGTAAGTATGCACTACATACTTAGCGGGCGTTCTTGTGCGCCAATATAAAAATTATAAATATATTATACAGGGTTACCTGGTAATATCAATTTATTTTTTGTAAATGTGTTTTTTAATAATACGGTTGCGAGAACCACAGGAAAATCCAATAGAAATAATGCTCGTTGGGGGTTGCGTTGACTTTGTAGCCCCAAGTAAAGTTGTGTACAAATGTTGTGCGAAGAGTGATCCCGCGTGGATGGCCTGTGTAATGCAGACGCCATGCTGTGTTATGTGGCGCATGTGCCAGTATAAAAATTTCATGCGGCCTTAAAATGTCCTCCCTCGTCAACCAATTTTGAGGCTGGGTCTTGGGCAGCAATGATGAGCATCCTTATCCCTCCTAAAATGCTTCACTCCCCTGATATAATTGTCCTTGGACAAAACCACATTCATACATGCACACAGAAAAGAAAAACTTAGTGACGCCATTCCCCAAAAATCTATTCTATTAAATTAGGATGCAAAATCCATGTATTGCATGAACGACATGCAAATAAATCTATTTATAATTATTTCTTACCTATTTATTGTATTCCCAATATATTTATGTTGTTTCAGATAAATGATGCACAAATAAATTTACTTTGTATAAGAAACTTGGAGAAGTTTTCTTTCTTATATCTGGACGGTGGTAAATGCAACTTCAAAATGAGGTCCTACCAGAATCCAGAACCAGACATACAGAACAGATACTGCCCTGCCACCCTCTTGGCAAATAGCTGCGGTAGCCATAGACATATTATTATATGGATTGCTAGTTGCCAACTTCACGTTGGTTCCAACATAACTCACAGCGCCACTCAATTACAGCGGGGAATATACTTGAACATAATGAGAAATATAAATTTAAATATAAATAAAATAAAATAAATAAATCGATTTTTGCCATAGACAATAGACATACTATACAGTACCTAGTGATGGACATTTTTGCATTGAAAATGAAATCGGCATCATGAAAAATATGATGGATATTAGTATTCCTATTCGCCTCTGTAATTGAGTGGCGCGATACGAAGGTATCGATTTTGAGCAGCATTTGTATGGAAACTAAATTCGACTAGCAGTCCATATATCGTCGCTGTTTAAGAAAACCGGCATAACTCAAAAAATTCAATTTTTGAGTTAATGACACCAATCGACTAAAAAAATCATTCTCTATCGTTCTGTAAAGTCGGCATAATTGTATCTTTCCAAAATCCCGCTAGATGGATCTTGTGCTAACTTGTGCTTTGTCCTATTTCTTTGTTTGCAAATAGAGAACACAGACATAACTCAGTAAGTGCCCTTCAAGCAAATTGATCCGAATTGGATCCACGCGCGGAGTCAAATTCACATACTAGACTCCGCATACGGACCCAAATAAGGAGCCGTAAAACGACGTTTGTCGGCTCCATTAAGTATGTAAATTAGAATTCCCACGGACTCACTTGTGAGAGAGAAATAGAGAGAGAGAGAGAGAGAGAGAGTGAGAGAGAGAGAGAGAGAGCGAGCGCGTCCCGCTCAGCGAAATTGCACCCAAAACAAACTTGAAAACAAAAATGTCATAAAAGCAAACGAGTTGGAGTATCGAAAAAAACTTCTGTCGTCCAAGACAAAATATAAATAAAATTTGTTGCCATATTTTTATTTTTTTTTAATCTTTATTCTTTATAAACCAAAAAGTAAACATAGTAGTAGTTGTTGTATAACTTTATTGAGATTTTTTTGCAGGGTACGATTACATTTCATCAATTATAAATTAACACGGTATTAATATATATTTGCCGACTTAAAAGTGGCCGGGCTACACAATTTATATTTATTTGTTGTTTAATTATATTAACTCTGAGTTTTAGGCTAATAACTAATTACTTTATAAAATATAAACGTATTTGAAGCACGAGTATTAAGTACGTGTCCACTCAAAAAGACAATGATGTAGTTTACTAAAAACAAAAAGTAAACATATTATACATGAATAAAAGGCTCCTGCTCTCTCCCTCCCTCTCTCAATCTATTGAAAAAGAAAAAAAAATGCTCGACTCTCGATTCTCTTTCTTAATTTTGTATGCCATGCATGCAATTTCGTGAGAGGCCTCGTTAAACGCAGACTCAGGTGAGCCAGAATTGAACCGAAAATTCTGAAGTCAGTGATTTTTGCTTGAAGGGTGCCAGGTGTTCGTCGCGAACGGACGTAATTTTATACGGAAAACCGGATTTTTTTGTGTTGTGTTCAAGAAATTAATAAAATCTTATACAGAAAAGTGAACTTACTCAAAAAGGAGCAGTGTTCTTAAAAAAGTAAGTACTGTTTTGTAATATTTTTCTGTCTTAAAACAAAATGGTTCACTTTTCTCGATAAATTTAAGAAAACGTGTTTTGGAAATGGCACTTTTATGAGTTATGCCATTTTTCTAGAAAATATTTTTCAGAAATCATTAAGAAATAACTATTACCACCGTTTTTTTTTCAAATAATGTCATTTTTCTATAGAATGATATGCTAAAAATCTGTAGTTTTTTATTTCAATTTTGAACTTTATCTTTGTATATAGACACTAGATTTTATATACAAAGACTTTATATAAATAAGACACTTTTCTTTGATTACCTATCGTACTTTTATTTATTTTGCACAAGTTATGTCTCAATTTTATTAAAAAATGCATGGTTGTTACCCACGATACAACTAAACCAGGTAGCGCCTTCTCGTTTTCATTTAATTTTTGTTTCGTTCTGCGTACCTACGTCACGGACACTCATCGCCTTAGAATTTTTGTTTTTGTTTTGATCTACGCTCTACGTGGCTCTACATCACGGAAACACATTAAGTTCTCATTAACCGGGAAGGCGTTACTTGGTTTAGTTGTATCATGGTTGTTACCGTTATTTGCAATTCTTACAGATAAAAGAAAATCATGTTGCCGCGTACGCAGCTGTTATTGAAATTGGCTAGAGCCAAGAAAAGCCCTAGTACTATTAATGGTAAAATAAGCAATACAGACAATAATTGGTTTACTATTATACATGATGAAGAAGAAGAACCCACTACTCCGTCACCGGAAAGTATGGTCTTACTATGTTTTGTTATTATGGAACTTGAAAACTTTTTTTTATTTTTAGGAACCTATACGACTTTGACGCCTGTGGTAATGTTTGATGCTGCTTCAAAAGCAGATGTTTTGGTAACCGAAAACACATCTGCCATGGACACTTCTCAAGCTGAAGAGTTCGAGCTCGAATCAAGCGACTTTTCAAATGATGATTGCGATGCTGACCCCAACTATGAGGATGAAGAGAACTCAGTCTTAGGAGATGTTGAAGAAGTTCAAGCAGAAGTAGTTTTATCTCCAAAAAAATTAAAGCGGAAAGCTAATCCAAGCCAATGGAAAAAGAACATAGCAAGAAAATTGAGGAACTCGGGTAAGTCATACCAATCAGTGTCAAAATCGGGAAAAATTGTCCGGGAAAAAAAAGTTGGACCAGCTTGTGGCGAAAAATGTAGGCTTAATTGCTCAAAAAAGTTTACAGATGAAAACCGAAAAAGCATTTTTGCAAGCTATTGGGGACTGGAAGATCTGCAAAGGCAAAGGGAATTTCTCGCTCGAAGTATTCAACCCTTAAATCCTAAATACAGGTACATAAGAGAGGAACCGAAACGAGCACCCCGACAAAACAACAATTGCTTCTTCTTTCAAATTAATGATGATGCGAAAATTCGAGTTTGCAAATTTTTCTTTTTGAACACATTAGCAGTGACTCCGCGTGCCATTCGCACAGTATTAGAAAAAATGGGTGAAGATAATAATCTCAATATGATATCACTTGAAAAACGCGGTAAACATGGAAAACATCATCAAGTAGACGAAGCTGTTAAGGAAAGTGTGCGAGGTCATATTTCGAGCATCCCACGAATTGAGAGCCATTATTGTCGTCAGAACTCTGCTCGTGAGTACATTGAAGGTTCGAAAAGCATTGCAGATTTACATCGCGATTATGTTTTTGACTGTAAGAAGAAAAATTGCCCGCACGCAAGTTACCAGTTGTTTTTGAAGATCTTCAAACGTGAGTTCAATATTTCCTTTTTTCGTCCAAAAAAGGACCAATGCGAGGATTGCGTGGCATTCGAAAATGCTGATGCTCAAAGCAAAGAAACTCTTCGCGAAAAATATGAAGCTCATTTAATAGAAAAGGATTTGTCGAGAAAAGAAAAAGAGTCTGACAAGAACAACATGGTGGATAATCTCTTCGTTGGAGTATATGATCTGCAGGCTGTTTTGCCGTGTCCCAAAGGAGAGGTGTCAGGTTTTTACTACACTTCTAAGCTCTCTGTATACGATTTTACTATTTGCAACCTTAAAGACTCTAGCGATGTGAGATGCTTCGTCTGGTTTGAAGGCGATGGACAGCGTGGTGCAAACGAAATTGGAACTTGTGTTTTGAAAAAAATTGAAGAATTGGAAGAATTGGATTGGTAAAACTATAGACATCGTTTTCTACACTGACAACTGCTGCGGGCAAAATAAGAACCAATTTATGTTTGCATTGTATCGATACGCAGTTAAGACTTACGAGTTCATTAATAGCATAACGCATAAATTTTTGGTCAAGGGTCATACTCAAAATGAAGGCGATTCTGTCCATTCTGTAATTGAGAGACACATACGTCGTTCAATACGAGGAGGGCCAATTTACACACCAGAACATTACTATGCACTTATTCGAAGTGCAAAGAAAACTGGACAACCTTACAAGGTGACTGAAATGGCCTTCAGCGATTTTTTAAACATATAAAAACTGGAACCTGAAGCGATTTTTGGCAAAAACAGCGTTAAAGTCAATGAAATACGAATGATTAGATTTGAAAAAGCACATCCAAACATTATTTATTTCAAGAAATCTTTTGCTGAGGAAATGTTTTCAGAAATCGAGATAAGGTCTTCAAGAAAAACTAATAAAAAAGCCACGGAAACTCTGACTTCAATATATAATGCTAAATTGCCTATTAATGAGAAAAAAAAGAAAGGTTTGATCGCGCTACTGGAGAAAAATCTCATTCCACAATATTATAGTAGTGTATCGTATGCAAACATACGAGAGGAAATGGAGAGCTCTTTGCCTAAGAGATTTTATTGTTCTCTTAAATTATAATGTAAATCACTATGAGCAAGCTAAATGTATTTATCATTTTTTAGTATATACTGAGCAAGCATTGTGAAATGTCGGGCGAGCTGCTGCAAGCTAGTGCAAGCTAAAATAAATGTTGGGTTTTTTCTCGATAATAATCTTTTTCCCAACAACAAAATATAACGTGTTTCATTTCGGTCGGAACTTTATTTATTTCAGTGGGTTTTATTGTAAGTCGTGTGGTTAATCCCATACATTTTGGTCCGAGTCGAGCCGAATATGTTCCTAGTGTTCCTACGGTCGGTCCGCGAGCTAGGAAATTGTGCAAGATATATGGAAATGTGAGAAAATGTGCTAGCTACGAAAGCTACGAAGTGTTGTGTCCAAGTTAAAAAAGTGCAAGCTAAAAGCAAATCTAAAATCATCACATTTCCATAGTTATTTTTAAATTAGCATCTAAAATCAAGCTAAATTAGAATCTGTGTGCAAACGGGAAGCAAAAAGAAAACCGTAACGGTTAACGGTACAGACATTCATGTCTAAGCGAGCTAATGAAGGCGACAGCAAGTCGCACATATGCACAAATCAGAAGATGCAGTGCGAGGAGCAAGGGAGTATAAATTGTTTATATACTTATTTTTCCCCTATTCACTTATATAGGTACAAATTTGAGTAGCTGCAGCAAGACGCAAAATCATCCACCATGTATACCTGGTGCGAAATATACACACACACACACACACACGCAAGGGAGAAGAGCCACAACAAAATAAACGGCAAGCTGCGCGAGCATATTATGTATACCTAGCACGTCTGTGCCTTTGCGAATCATCTGAGAAAGGGGGAGAATGTGTGAAAAAATATTCAGTTGAAAGTATTTTTCACAAGCGAAGGCAGCAAAAGTGTGTGTTGAGAAACAAAATATTAAAAAAAAAAAAAATCAAATCAAATCAAAAATCAAAACTACAATAACAAACAATATAAAAAAAAGTAAGTGATAGCTAAAATATTATGAAAATGTGCAAGCTTGTCGTGCAAGGTTAATTAAAAAATAATAAATTCGGAAAGCAAAATATATAAATTTGTGCAAGCTAGGGAGGAAATTATTTTATTGTTGTGAGCTATCATGTGCAAGAAATTAAAAGTGCAAGCTAGATAAAAAGAAAGGTGTTAAATTGCGGCAAGCTCGGTATAGAAATTGTTATTTAATACGCGGCAAGCTTGGATATATATATTAATATATTAATATTGATGAGCTAAACAGTGCGAGTTAAATAAGGAAATATTTTCCTAAAGGAAAGCTATGGGCAAGTGAGCAAATCATGTGTGGTTTTTTTTATTATTATTTAAATCTCAGCTGCAGTGTGTGTTCCATTTGGTTGGTGTGTTATATTCGTTTATGTGTCACGACGGCGGTGCGGTGGTGGTTTGCGTTCACCATATATAGCCGTTGAGACATGCACACAATACAGTGTGTCGCAGGATATTCATACGGGAGATTATTTTTATTTTTTCATTGTTGAGGTAGGTTGCATTTTTTCTAGACAATGTTTATAATGGAATATTCACGCTGCGGCACGTGTAGGTAGGTAGGTAGGTAGGTAGGTGGACAGCTAGCAAGCTAGACAGAGCAAGGGTTAAAACAAAACAAAACGTTCTGCAAGCAAAATAAGAAATAAAATTTTATTGAAGAGCTATACTGCAAGCTAACTGAAAGTGGCAAGCTTATAATCAAAATGGCAAGCTTATAATAAAAATGGAAAGCTTAGAATCAATGTGCAAGCTAATTACAAAAACAAGGCAGCAAGCTTATTTTAACTAAAGTTAAGATATAAAACTGAGTTTTGAGCAAGACAGCAAGCTTCATTTTGACAAAAGTCAAAATGCGAATGATAATTCAAGCAAGGCAGCAAGCTACAGCAAGCTTATAAGATCTTTGTTGAGGGAAATATTAGATACATTTAAACCACTCGCTCACTTGTCAAGGGAGTAGGAATTTATAGCAAGCTAGGCGTTAGAATAGCCATCATTAAAACAGCAAGCTACATTTTTCCTTGTTTTTTACAGCAACATGTCTGAATTAAGACAATTAGCGTCTAACATAGCAGTGTAAGAGCGTCAGCAAGCTTATGTGAAGTCAGAGGGCTTCCGGACAGTATGAAAATAAGCTTTACGTGAACACCTGACAATTAAGTCTTAATTTCACGGCGAGCTTACTCGCATGCAGAGTCCAATTAGGCTTAGACCAGAGCCCTAAGATCTACCCCAAGGCAGAATCAAGTTCCACCTTAGGGCAAAATCAAGTTCTACCCCAAGGTAGACTCTTAGTACCAATTTTATGGAACATGTTGAGGCATGTCCACACTCCTTGGTGAGGGGCGAGGTCTATCTTACACCTCTTGCATCCGATAGTATCATCCGTAGACAATATTACCCAATGCCATATGTTTCCGCTATGGAATAAACCACAACCACCACGATACTCCCACAAGGGGGCCTACCTCATAGATAGTCTCCCAGGTGACTCGGCCACCTGGGTGGGCACTATCTCCCGTGGTACCAGAATAAAGCTTCCGGTGGAGCTTCGCAACCGTGAGGTCACTTCCAGATGAGCACCTTCAATACCCAAGGCCTGGCAGCCTTAGATATGCGCACTCAACCATCTGCCAAGGCAGAAGCAAACAGCCAAATACGCATACCCAGCCCTCCTCTCTTAGCCGCATACAAGTTTTACCTTGCATACGTTTCCAGTAAGGAATCAATACTTCCAGGAAAAGAAATATAGCTGTAGATACTCACTCCTATTTCAGTTACAACAATTTCCCTGCCATTCATATTGTTCCCGGGTTGCCGCGTGGAGGCGGAGGATAGGCACATCTATCCCTCTTAAACTCCAAACTCCAATCTCAACCACATTCATGATTGGATTGAAGCCAGCTTACAAAACACCGACGATGCTAAGCCCGGCAGGGACGCTAAAGACGAAGAGGTGCCGCGGCCTCTACGCTCCAAGGATCTGCCGAACAGAAGGAGTATCGCGATCTATATTTGTAGCCTTGGTTAAGCGTTCAAACACTTAAGAGGGTATAGTTAACCCCCAGGGCTTCCGGACAACTGATAGTGAGGAAATCACTATAAGATTGGAGAGGCTGGAGGAGGTGTGGTCGCAGTTGTTGGCGGCTCATACCAATGCGCTAGCTGGGAAAGCTGTTATAAGAGAGCAAGCTGAAGCCCAGATGGAAAAGGCGGAGGAGCTGTACTATGAGCTAAAGGGCGCATTTCGTCGACAGCTACGACAGCTTAACCTGCCAGGGGACACGGAGCAAGCTCAGCGGCCAGCTAATACCCCGATCGAGGTACAAGTGGTGGTACCGGCGCAACAACAGGAAATCGCCAACACCTGGGGGGAATTTGATGGCTCGTTGACGAAATGGCAGGGGTTCCATGATCGCTTCGTGGCAGCTATCCATGAAAACGATCGCGTGGCGCCTGCCTTCAAATTTAAATATCTGAATAGCTCGCTGACAGGAAAGGCCGCAAGGACGATGGGAGAATGGCAGCTCACCGAGAGTAACTATAAGGAAGCTTGGGCGAGGCTGAACCAGCTGTATAACAAGAAGTATCAAACTTGTCGCGAGCTATTGCGCAACTTTATAAGATTGCCCATTCTGCAAGCTAATCCGAGAGCCGACGAGATTCAGCTTATGTCAAACGTGACACACGAGACGGTACGACAGCTACGCGCACAGGGGGTAAAAGTCGAGCATTGGGACATGATAATTGTCTTCATGCTCCACGAGCGTCTGGACGCAGAAACGGCGAGGCAGTGGGAGTTGCAACGTACCTCTGAAACTCCAACAACAACGGAGATGTTAACGTTTCTGGATAGGCATGCGGCAGCCAATGAAAGGCCAAATACAAGCCATCAGGCAAGGATGTCGACACAGCGAGGTAACGGGCAAGCTAGAGGAGAGCAGGCCATGCGGCTAACACAGCATTTCAGCGCAAGGGGTAATCAGCAAGCAGGTGCGAGCAACTTGGCATCTAAGCCACTGGTTGCAATAGCCAGGCCAATGTCGAAAGCTATGGGAGCACGTCCGCCAACAGGCCGTCGTTGTGAAATGTGCCAGGAAGACCATCAGCTGTACCGATGTTCTCGCTTCCTGCAATTGGGATTGAGGGGAAGAGTCAACTTCGTAAGGGCCCGCCAGCTATGCGAAAACTGCCTGAAGCAAGGGCATAAGAAGGAAGAATGCTTCCAGGCACCGTGCCCTAGATGTCCTAGTCGGATGCAGCACAACAGCGTCCTCTGTCCGTTGCACGAGGAGATGAGGTCAGCTGCAGCAAATAATGCTGCCAAGGAAGATGAAAGGAAGAGGAAAAAGGATTGATTAGAGCTAGAGGTGCCAGCTAAAATTCGAAAGGTTCCAAAAAAGGAAAGCTCATACTGTTTTAACGCAAGCAAGCAAAAGGGCAAGGGTGGCAATATGGCTGTATCTACAGATAATAAAAATTTAATAAATGCTTATTTGAATGTGTTTAATTTTACTCTTGATTCAGCAAGCGATATATCTACCACACTTATGCCAACGGTGTCAGTTAGATTTCAGATGCAAGGGGGAAATTCAAGGCCAATCCGTGCGCTCTTAAATTCAGGGGCACAGCCGAATATAATCACGCATGAATTGGTGCAAGCTCTAATTACGATTACAAGTACACTAGCACGAAAGGTAATCGGTATTGATGGAGAGCCTATTCAGTTACATCGTCAAGCTAAGGTAATGATAGTACCGTGGTTCGATGCAAATACATGCATCGAGGAAGTTTTTTGGGTTCTACCGAAGGGTACGCAATGGCGTTTGCCTACGCCACAACGTGACATACAGCCGATCAGGGGCCATAATCAAGTACCGTTCGCCGAACCAGCTTATTGGAAGCAAGCTCCATTGGAAATTCTTTTGGGCGTTGGTTTCTTCGCAAAGGTAATCGTAAGCTCAATACCACGCAAGATAAAAGGCTTGGTCACACTGGAAACAAATTTTGGGATGGTTGTATTCGGAGTTCATCCGATAAGTGGAGAGGGGGAATCAGCTAACAGCAAGATAGTAGCAAGATGTACAGAGCTATCCAATATGGATGAGATGATAAAGCGATTATGGGAGATGGACCGTATAGGTGCATCTACAGCAAGGACACCCGAGGAGCAAGCTGTGGAGGATATCTTCACAAGGACAGCTAGGCGGAATGAGGAAGGGCGCTTTATCGTGACCATTCCCATTAAGCCTGAGGTGCAGCACATTGGGGATTCAAGAGCCATCGCGCTGCGAAGGTTCATGTACTTGGAAAGGAAATTGAATAAGGAGCCAGCTCTGAGAGAAAAGTACGTTGCCTTTATGCAAGAATACGAAAGCTTAGGACACATGAAGAGGGCAAGCTGTCCAGCACCAGCTGGACAATTGGTATATTATATACCACACCACTGCGTAACAAAAAAGTTCAGGGTGGTATTCGATTGTAGCTGCCGGACAGATACAGGCATTTCGCTTAATGAAGTGCAGCAGCTAGGCGAAAAGCTACAAAGAGATTTGTTCGAAACTGTTATGCGGTTTCGGCGACATCGGATTGGATTTACTGCTGACATCAAGATGATGTTTCGACAGGTTGGAATAGCTCGGCATCAATGGGATCTGCAAAGGATATTTTGGAGAGAATCTCCAAATGCAAGCTTAAATGAATATTGGTTGACGGTTGTCACCTACGGCATGACATCGTCGGCATACAATGCAGTGCGAGCTCTTATACAATGTGGCAAGGATGCAAGCAAGCTATTCCCAGATATGGAAAGGATAGTCAGGAATGATTTTTACATGGACGACTGTGTAACAGGCTGCGATAGTGAGCTAGAAGCATTTAATATGGCTAGTCGATTGGACAGAGTATTACGGACAGCTGGTTTCGAACTTAGAAAGTGGAAATCCAATAGCCAATGGCTATCGAGCAAGCTGCAAGCTAACGACAGTGAGGTTTTGACCTTTGACAGCAAGGAGCAAGCTTCAGTGCTAGGGCTACAATGGTTGGTTACGGAGGACCAATTTACATTTGTAGTTCGGACGCCAGCTCTATTTGGAGAAGTAACAAAGCGCAAGATATTAAGCTGCATAGCACAGCTATATGATCCAAATGGATACATCGCACCGGTTGTTATTTTGGGTAAAGTTTTGATTCAAGACATGTGGCGACTGAGTCTTGGGTGGGATGAAAAAGCTGAGTTGAAAAGGAGATGGCTAGATTACTGGAAGGGGGTCATACATCTGGAGCAATTTCGGATAGATAGATGGCTTGGGACAGGCAAGGGAGCGAGGGGGCAGCTTCATGGATTCTCAGATGCCTCCATGACTGCTTATGGAGCAGCTATATATATCAGAGTAGAAGCAGCTGATGGCAAGGTGACGAGCAAGCTAGTGGTTTCAAAAACAAGAGTGGCTCCACTCAAAACCATTACGATACCAAGGTTGGAGTTAGCTGCAGCAGAATTATTGGGACAGCTAATGATAGAGCTACGCAAGGCAATGGAATGTGCGGAGTTTGAATACGCTATGTGGACAGATTCGATGGTGGTACTACACTGGCTACAGAAATTTCCACGTGATTTGAAAACATATGTAGCAAATCGCGTGTCGTCCATACAAACCAATACCGACATCAAACGGTGGCGGCACGTCGGGACTAAAGAGAATCCCGCCGACTTGTTGAGTCGTGGGATGTTGCCAGCTGATTTAGTAAAAAGCAAGCTATGGATGCATGGACCTGATTGGTTATGCTATCCAGAGACAGAATGGCCAGCTAATCATGAAGCAAGGGAGATTCCGCTCACGGCAGCCGATGAAATGCATGTCTGCATTGCCGTGACGTTCAAGAAAGATATAGACATATGGGTGCCAGCAAAGCAAGCTATCATTCCGATAGAAGAATATGCAAGCAGTCTGGAAAAAGCAGCCAGCATATTTGGATACATATATCATTATATGGCCAGGTTGCTGATTAGAGTGAAGCAACGCAAGCAAGGGATAAGAGTGCCAAGACCAAAAAGAGGCGATGTGTCGCCTACGATATTAACAATAGAAGAAAGAGCATCAGCAATGCGTTTTTTCATAAAGCAAGCTCAAGCAGAGGCATATGACAAAGATATGTCATCTCTACGCAAGGCGGATAAGCTAACAGAGCATAGCAGAATCGAAGCACTCAAACCGGTCTTTGATGAAGAGGGCATACTGCGAGTTGGAGGGCGATTAGATAGAGCTTCTGGTGATTACGAGCTGAGACATCCGGTAATAATTCCGAATGGCTCCAGGCTAGCCTGGCTAATTATGGACAGTATACATCGGCAGACGAAACACGGTGCCGTGCAAATAATGATGCAAGCTATACGACAGCGCTATTGGATACCAAAGTTACGTAGCGAGCTAAGGAGGTATCTACATAAATGTGTTACCTGTGTACGCTATAACTATAAGCTAGAACAGCAATTGATGTCTGAACTGCCAGCTGATAGGGTGCGTTCTGGAACAGCTTTCCTGCACACAGGTGTGGACTATGCGGGGCCATTTACTTTAAAGGTTCTGGATAGGCAAGGCAAGAAAATAGCTCTGCGAAAATCATGGGTCGCTGTATTCGTATGTCTGAAGACACGAGCGGTCCACATAGACCTAGTTGGAGATCTGACATCTGCATCATTCCTTTTATGTTATGATAGATTTGTCAGTCGGCGAGGGCATTGTCAGCGAATGTATAGCGACAATGGTACGTCATTTGTTGGCGCAGCAAGGGAAATCAAGCGAGCTTGGAAAGAGTGGAACGAGGATGAGCTATTCAGCAAGTTGAGCCGAAAGGGTACTGACTGGATTTTTATGACTCCAGCCGCGCCGCATCAGGGGGGAATATACGAGGCGGCAGTAAAATCAATGAAATTCCATTTAAGGCGGATAGTGGGTCAACGCGTGTTAGATACTGAACAGTTCTTGACACTTTTGGTAGGAATCGAGGGGATATTGAACTCGCGGCCTATTCATCCTCTCAGTGATGATCCAATGGACACGCAAGCTTTGACCCCAGGTCATTTTTTAATTGGTGAGCCAATAATTTTGCCTCCACCATTTTCGATAGCTGAAGGGACAAGGACGCAAGGAGTTAAGCTATGGCAGGAAAGGCAGATAATGTTAAATCATTTCTGGAGAAGGTGGCAAGAGGAGTATCTCGTTACACTGCAAGAGAGAAAGAAATGGAGGAGAGAAAAAGAAAGCTTAAGGATAGGTCAGCTGGTAATAATCAAGGCAGAAAACTTCCCGCCAGCTCAATGGTCCTTGGGACGAATATGCGAGCTTATCAAGAGCAAGGATGGATTAGTAAGATCTGTCGTTTTGCAGACAGAGATTGGACAGCTAAAGAGGCCAGTGCAGAAAATCTGTGTACTGCCGGTGGATACAGCTAGCGAGGGTTAATGCGAGTAAGGTACAGATTAGCTAAACTAAGTAATATAGTAATAGAACAGCGTAATACTCATTCTACCATAATCATTTCAGCTTAATTAAATGAACTTTACATTTCAATGTTTATTAACCTTCTTTCTCTTCCTAGAATCAAGAAGGGTATTGTCCGTTGATGCAAGCTACTAATTAAGAGGCGAGGTAAACAAACTGCAAGGACTAACACCAAGCTGCCAGCGAGGACCTTATGGGAAAATAGTTATTTTCCGTCGGGACTGTATCGTATGCAAACATACGAGAGGAAATGGAGAGCTCTTTGCCTAAGAGATTTTATTGTTCTCTTAAATTATAATGTAAATCACTATGAGCAAGCTAAATGTATTTGTCATTTTTTAGTATATACTGAGCAAGCATTGTGAAATGTCGGGCGAGCTGCTGCAAGCTAGTGCAAGCTAAAATAAATGTTGGGTTTTTTCTCGATAATAATCTTTTTCCCAACAACAAAATATAACGTGTTTCATTTCGGTCGGAACTTTATTTATTTCAGTGGGTTTTATTGTTAGTCGTGTGGTTAATCCCATACAAGTAGGTTTTACGAGAACTTGTAAACATGATGTACCTACATAAATGTATGCAGATTTAATTTACATTTATTTTTTTATTTTATTTTAAATATTAACCTAAACCAATAGATGCTATTTATTTATTTCTTAAAACAAAACTGTGAAAAAACATAGACTGCGAAATTATAGCGAAAATGCTTTATTTTCAAAAAAAAAGTACAAAGAAAAAATGTGAATAATATTGTTAAGTTTCTTAAGCTAAGCTACTATAACTTTAAGTTTTTTTTAAAATGAACTGTGAATTACTATTTTTAATAAAAATTTTTTTAAAATGACTTATAAAATGGTTTTTATTTCTGAACTTTAGTCTTAAGTCATTATAATAACTGCCAAAGCTGTGGTGAACTATCTCAGAAATAAAAAAAAAACTTGTCTGAATATCATAAATTGTTTTCGGAAAAGTGACATAATTTGGAAGGATTTTTTTATATCCTCATTTTTACAACCTATTCATATCCTTTTTTTATTTTTTAAATTTGTTTTCAGGTTATTAAAATATGCAACTAACTAAAATTTAAAACATAATTCGAAAAAAAACAATTTAAAATATTAAAAAAAAATAACATTATGAAAATTGGTCCGACTCAAAACCTTTAAACTGATTTTCTGAAGAATCAAGTTTTTTGAGTTATGCCGGTTTTCTTAAAGGGCGACGATATAATATGTCTATGGCGGCAGCCTATGTAAACTCATTTCCGATTTGCCGTTCATGATACATGAATGGTATAAAATCAACGACATCTATGCGAGTAGTTGTCGCAACAAAAGAGCTGCGCGCTACAAGTGCGTATCTGATTGTCGGCAACTACGAAGTTGAGAAAGTTGACTCTGAAAAAGATTTCTGACGTAGGAAATATGTCATGTTGACATATTCGAAAGGACAAAACTTGATGTTTTAAATGCCGTGAAGGCTAGATATAGAGTAATTATAATAATTATGCCATTTCCTGATAAAATCCCACGATGGATTTTATGGAATAATCCTTGTAGTATAAACTGTCAAGTTGACAGAAACAGGGAAATTGCGTGTTCCGCAAGTGGCGTTTAGGAAGAATGTTCCCAAAATATCGGAAGACGTAAGTGTATCAATGTAACGTGCTACATTCTACTCGTTGACGAGAATAACCCCCAGGAGAACAGTTTAAATCTGAAAATTAATCCTGAATTTTATGGAAGCCAATTCGGACGGATGAATAAAAATTATTTGACGGACAACGGACTTTATTCGGTGGTTGAATTGGCTGACAGTACGGACATGTATAACACTTTCTTAACTTGAACTGTAAATGACCTCGGTTATACTTATGTAGCGTACTGCAGCTACATCTCGGAATACGGACATGGTGCTTTCGTTTCTCCACATTGTTGTTA
>OU696696.1:187447392-187572392 GCA_916050605.2 Platycheirus albimanus
CACATACACATACACATACACATACACATACACATACACATACACATACACATACACATACACATACACACATACACATACACATACACATACACATACACATACACATACACATACACAAACACATACACATACACATACACATACACATACACATACACATACACATACACATACACATACACATACACATACACATACACATACACATACACATACACATACACATACACATACACATACACATACACATACACATACACATACACATACACATACACATACACATACACATACACATACACATACACATACACATACACATACACATACACATACACATACACATACACATACACATACACATACACATACACATACACATACACATACACATACACATACACATACACATACACATACACATACACATACACATACACATACACATACACATACACATACACATACACATACACATACACCATACACATACACATACACATACACATACACATACACATACACATACACATACACATACACATACACATACACATACACATACACATACACATACACATACACATACACATACACATACACATACACATACACATACACATACACATACACACACATACCTACCATACACATACACATACACATACACATACACATACACATACACATACACATACACATACACATACACATACACATACACATACACATACATACACATACACATACACATACACATACATACACATACACATACACATACACATACACATACACATACACATACACATACACATACACATACACATACACATACACATACACATACACATACACATACACATACACATACACATACACATACACATACACATACACATACACATACACATACACATACACATACACATACACATACACATACACATACACATACACATACACACATACACATACACATACACATACACATACACATACACATACACATACACATACACATACACATACACATACACATACACATACACATACACATACACATACACTACACATACACATACACATACACATACACATACACATACACATACACATACACATACACATACATACACATACACATACACATACACATACACATACACATACACATACACATACACATACACATACACATACACATACACATACACATACACATACCAACACATACACATACACATACACATACACATACACATACACATACACATACACATACACATACACATACACATACACATACACATACACATACACATACACATACACATACACATACACATACACATACACATACACATACACATACACATACACATACACATACACATACACATACACATACACATACACATACACATACACATACACATACACATACACATACACATACACATACACATACACATACACATACACATACACATACACATACACATACACATACACATACACATACACATACACATACACATACACATACACATACACATACACATACACATACACATACACAACACTACACATACACATCATACACATACACATACACATACACATACACATACACATACACATACACATACACATACACATACACATACACATACACATACACATACACATACACATACACATACACATACACATACACATACACATACACATACACATACACATACACATACACATACACATACACATACACATACACATACACATACACATACACATACACACATACACATACACATACACATACACATACACATACACATACACATACACATACACATACACATACACATACACATACACATACACATACACATACACATACACATACACATACACATACACATACACATACACATACACATACACATACACATACACATACACATACACATACACATACACATACACATACACATACACATACACATACACATACACATACACATACACATACACATACACATACACATACACATACACATACACATACACATACACATACACATACACATACACATACACATACACATACACATACACATACACATACACATACACATACACATACACATACACATACACATACACATACACATACACATACACATACACATACACATACACATACACATACACATACACATACACATACATACACATACATACATACACATACACATACACATACACATACACATACACATACACATACACATACACATACACATACACATACACATACACATACACATACACATACACATACACATACACATACACATACACATACACATACACATACACATACACATACACATACACATACACATACACATACACATACACATACACATACACATACACATACACATACACATACACATACACATACACATACACATACACATACACATACACATACACATACACATACACATACACATACACATACACATACACATACACATACACATACACATACACATACACATACACATACACATACACATACACATACACATACACATACACATACACATACACATACACATACACATACACATACACATACACATACACATACACATACACATACACATACACATACACATACACATACACATACACATACACATACACATACACATACACATACACATACACATACACATACACATACACATACACATACACATACACATACACATACACATACACATACACATACACATACACATACACATACACATACACATACACATACACATACACATACACATACACATACACATACACATACACATACACATACACATACACATACACATACACATACACATACACATACACATACACATACACATACACATACACATACACATACACATACACATACACATACACATACACATACACATACACATACACATACACATACACATACACATACACATACACATACACATACACATACACATACACATACACATACACATACACATACACATACACATACACATACACATACACATACACATACACATACACATACACATACACATACACATACACATACACATACACATACACATACACATACACATACACATACACATACACATACACATACACATACACATACACATACACATACACATACACATACACATACACATACACATACACATACACATACACATACACATACACA
The DNA here is from genome assembly GCA_916050605.2 of Platycheirus albimanus. Taxonomy (NCBI): domain Eukaryota; kingdom Metazoa; phylum Arthropoda; class Insecta; order Diptera; family Syrphidae; genus Platycheirus; species Platycheirus albimanus. The sequence continues at coordinate 187,450,691 of OU696696.1, forward strand.
TACACATACACATACACATACACATACACATACACATACACATACACATACACATACACATACACATACACATACACATACACATACACATACACATACACATACACATACACATACACATACACATACACATACACATACACATACACATACACATACACATACACATACACATACACATACACATACACATACACATACACATACACATACACATACACATACACATACACATACACATACACATACACATACACATACACATACACATACACATACACATACACATACACATACACATACACATACACATACACATACACATACACATACACATACACATACACATACACATACACATACACATACACATACACATACACATACACATACACATACACATACACATACACATACACATACACATACACATACACATACACATACACATACACATACACATACACATACACATACACATACACATACACATACACATACACATACACATACACATACACATACACATACACATACACATACACATACACATACACATACACATACACATACACATACACATACACATACACATACACATACACATACACATACACATACACATACACATACACATACACATACACATACACATACACATACACATACACATACACATACACATACACATACACATACACATACACATACACATACACATACACATACACATACACATACACATACACATACACATACACATACACATACACATACACATACACATACACATACACATACACATACACATACACATACACATACACATACACATACACATACACATACACATACACATACACATACACATACACATACACATACACATACACATACACATACACATACACATACACATACACATACACATACACATACACATACACATACACATACACATACACATACACATACACATACACATACACATACACATACACATACACATACACATACACATACACATACACATACACATACACATACACATACACATACACATACACATACACATACACATACACATACACATACACATACACATACACATACACATACACATACACATACACATACACATACACATAGACATACACATACACATACACATACACATACACATACACATACACATACACATACACATACACATACACATACACATACACATACACATACACATACACATACACATACACATACACATACACATACACATACACATACACATACACATACACATACACATACACATACACATACACATACAGATACACATACACATACACATACACATACACATACACATACACATACACATACACATACACATACACATACACATACACATACACATACACATACACATACACATACACATACACATACACATACACATACACATACACATACACATACACATACACATACACATACACATACACATACACATACACATACACATACACATACACATACACATACACATACACATACACATACACATACACATACACATACACATACACATACACATACACATACACATACACATACACATACACATACACATACACATACACATACACATACACATACACATACACATACACATACACATACACATACACATACACATACACATACACATACACATACACATACACATACACATACACATACACATACACATACACATACACATACACATACACATACACATACACATACACATACACATACACATACACATACACATACACATACACATACACATACACATACACATACACATACACATACACATACACATACACATACACATACACATACACATACACATACACATACACATACACATACACATACACATACAGATACACATACACATACACATACACATACACATACACATACACATACACATACACATACACATACACATACACATACACATACACATACACATACACATACACATACACATACACATACACATACACATACACATACACATACACATACACATACACATACACATACACATACACATACACATACACATACACATACACATACACATACACATACACATACACATACACATACACATACACATACACATACACATACACATACACATACACATACACATACACATACACATACACATACACATACACATACACATACACATACACATACACATACACATACACATACACATACACATACACATACACATACACATACACATACACATACACATACACATACACATACACATACACATACACATACACATACACATACACATACACATACACATACACATACACATACACATACACATACACATACACATACACATACACATACACATACACATACACATACACATACACATACACATACACATACACATACACATACACATACACATACACATACACATACACATACACATACACATACACATACACATACACATACACATACACATACACATACACATACACATACACATACACATACACATACACATACACATACACATACACATACACATACACATACACATACACATACACATACACATACACATACACATACACATACACATACACATACACATACACATACAGATACACATACACATACACATACACATACACATACACATACACATACACATACACATACACATACACATACACATACACATACACATACACATACACATACACATACACATACACATACACATACACATACACATACACATACACATACACATACACATACACATACACATACACATACACATACACATACACATACACATACACATACACATACACATACACATACACATACACATACACATACACATACACATACACATACACATACACATACACATACACATACACATACACATACACATACACATACACATACACATACACATACACATACACATACACATACACATACACATACACATACACATACACATACACATACACATACACATACACATACACATACACATACACATACACATACACATACACATACACATACACATACACATACACATACACATACACATACACATACACATACACATACACATACACATACACATACACATACACATACACATACACATACACATACACATACACATACACATACACATACACATACACATACACATACACATACACATACACATACACATACACATACACATACACATACACATACACATACACATACACATACACATACACATACACATACACATACACATACACATACACATACACATACACATACACATACACATACACATACACATACACATACACATACACATAGACATACACATACACATACACATACACATACACATACACATACACATACACATACACATACACATACACATACACATACACATACACATACACATACACATACACATACACATACACATACACATACACATACACATACACATACACATACACATACACATACACATACACATACACATACACTACACATACACATACACATCACATACACATACACATACACATACACATACACATACACATACACATACACATACACATACACATACACATACACATACACATACACATACACATACACATACACATACACATACACATACACATACACATACACATACACATACACATACACATACACATACACATACACATACACATACACATACACATACACATACACATACACATACACATACACATACACATACACATACACATACACATACACATACACATACACATACACATACACATACACATACACATACACATACACATACACATACACATACACATACACATACACATACACATACACATACACATACACATACACATACACATACACATACACATACACATACACATACACATACACATACACATACACATACACATACACATACACATACACATACACATACACATACACATACACATACACATACACATACACATACACATACACATACACATACACATACACATACACATACACATACACATACACATACACATACACATACACATACACATACACATACACATACACATACACATACACATACACATACACATACACATACACATACACATACACATACAGATACACATACACATACACATACACATACACATACACATACACATACACATACACATACACATACACATACACATACACATACACATACACATACACATACACATACACATACACATACACATACACATACACATACACATACACATACACATACACATACACATACACATACACATACACATACACATACACATACACATACACATACACATACACATACACATACACATACACATACACATACACATACACATACACATACACATACACATACACATACACATACACATACACATACACATACACATACACATACACATACACATACACATACACATACACATACACATACACATACACATACACATACACATACACATACACATACACATACACATACACATACACATACACATACACATACACATACACATACAACACATACACATACACATACACATACACATACACATACACATACACATACACATACACATACACATACACATACACATACACATACACATACACATACACATACACATACACATACACATACACATACACATACACATACACATACACATACACATACACATACACATACACATACACATACACATACACATACACATACACATACACATACACATACACATACACATACACATACACATACACATACACATACACATACACATACACATACACATACACATACACATACACATACACATACACATACACATACACATACACATACACATACACATACACATACACATACACATACACATACACATACACATACACATACACATACACATACACATACACATACACATACACATACACATACACATACACATACACATACACATACACATACACATACACATACACATACACATACACATACACATACACATACACATACACATACACATACACATACACATACACATACACATACACATACACATACACATACACATACACATACACATACACATACACATACACATACACATACACATACACATACACATACACATACACATACACATACACATACACATACACATACACATACACATACACATACACATACACATACACATACACATACACATACACATACACATACACATACACATACACATACACATACACATACACATACACATACACATACACATACACATACACATACACATACACATACACATACACATACACATACACATACACATACACATACACATACACATACACATACACATACACATACACATACACATACACATACACATACACATACACATACACATACACATACACATACACATACACATACACATACACATACACATACACATACACATACACATACACATACACATACACATACACATACACATACACATACACATACACATACACATACACATACACATACACATACACATACACATACACATACACATACACATACACATACACATACACATACACATACACATACACATACACATACACATACACATACACATACACATACACATACACATACACATACACATACACATACACATACACATAACACATACACATACACATACACATACACATACACATACACATACACATACACATACACATACACATACACATACACATACACATACACATACACATACACATACACATACACATACACATACACATACACATACACATACACATACACATACACATACACATACACATACACATACACATACACATACACATACACATACACATACACATACACATACACAACACATACACATACACATACACATACACATACACATACACATACACATACACATACACATACACAAACACATACACATACACATACACATACACATACACATACACATACACATACACATACACATACACATACACATACACATACACATACACATACACATACACATACACATACACATACACATACACATACACATACACATACACATACACTACACATACACATACACATACACATACACATACACATACACATACACATACACATACACATACACATACACATACACATACACATACACATACACATACACATACACATACACATACACATACACATACACATACACATACACATACACATACACATACACATACACATACACATACCATACACATACACATACACATACACATACACATACACATACACATACACATACACATACACATACACATACACATACACATACACATACACATACACATACACATACACAACACATACACATACACATACACATACACATACACATACACATACACATACACATACACATACACATACACATACACATACACATACACATACACATACACATACACATACACATACACATACACATACACATACACATACACATACACATACACATACACATACACATACACATACACATACACATACACATACACAAACACATACACATACACATACACATACACATACACATACACATACACATACACATACACATACACATACACATACACATACACATACACATACACATACACATACACATACACATACACATACACATACACATACACATACACATACACATACACTACACATACACATACACATACACATACACATACACATACACATACACATACACATACACATACACATACACATACACATACACATACACATACACATACCTACACATACACATACACATACACATACACATACACATACACATACACAAACACATACACATACACATACACATACACAACCACATACACATACACATACACATACACATACACATACACATACACATACACATACACATACACATACACATACACATACACAAACACATACACATACACATACACATACACATACACATACACATACACATACACATACACATACACATACACATACACATACACATACACATACACATACACATACACATACACATACACATACACATACACATACACATACACATACACATACACATACACATACACATACACATACACATACACATACACATACACATACACATACACATACACAACACTACACATACACATACACATACACATACACATACACATACACATACACATACACAGACCTACACATACACATACACATACACACATACACAACACATACACATACACATACACATACCATACACATACACATACACATACACATACACATACACATACACACCTACACATACCACACACAACACATACACATACACATACACATACACATACACAACACATACACATACACATACACATACACATACACATACACATACACATACACATACACAACACATACACATACACATACACATACACATACACATACACATACACATACACATACACATACACATACACATACACATACACATACACATACACCATACACATACACATACACATACACATACACATACACAACACATACACATACACATACACAACCATACACATACACATACACATACACATACACATACACATACACATACACATACACATACACATACACATACACATACACATACACATACACATACACATACACATACACATACACATACACATACACATACACATACACATACACATACACATACACATACACATACACATACACATACACATACACATACACATACACATACACATACACATACACATACACATACACATACACATACACATACACATACAATAATTTAATTATACACATACACATACACATACACATACACATACACATACACATACACATACACATACACCAGACACATCCACATACACATACACAAACACATACCCATACACATACACATACACATACACATACACAAACACAACCCTACACATACACATACACATACACATACACATACACATACACATACACATACACATACACATACACATACACATACACATACACATACACATACACATACACATACACAAACACATACACATACACATAACATACACATACACATACACATACACATACACATACACATACACATACACATACACATACACATACACATACACATACACATACACATACACATACACCTACACATACACATACACATACACATACACATACCACATACACATACACATACACATACACATACACATACACATACACAACACATACACATACACATACACATACACATACACATACACATACACATACACATACACATACACATACACATACACATACACACACATACACATACACATACACAACACATACACATACACATACACCATACACATACACATACACATACACATACACATACCACATACCACATACACATACCACATACACATACACATACACATACACATACACATACACATACACATACACATACACATACACATACACATACACATACACATACACATACACATACACATACACATACACATACACTACACATACACATACACATACACATACACATACACATACACATACACATACACATACACATACACATACACATACACATACACATACACATACACATACACATACACATACACATACACATACACATACACATACACATACACATACACATACACATACACATACACATACACATACACATACACATACACATACACATACACATACCAGATACACACACACCAACACATACACATACCTACATACACATACACATACACATACACATACACATACACATACACATACACATACACATACACATACACATACACATACACATACACATACACATACACATACACATCCATACACATACACATACACATACACATACACATACACATACACATACACATACACATACACATACACATACACATACACATACACATACACATACACATACACATACACATACACATACACATACACATACACATACACATACACATACACATACACATACACATACACATACACATACACATACACATACACATACACATACCATACACATACACATACACATACACATACACATACACATACACATACACATACACATACACATACACATACACATACACATACACATACACATACACATACACATACACATACACATACACATACACATACACATACACATACACATACACATACACATACACATACACATACACATACACATACACATACACATACACATACACATACACATACACATACACATACACATACACATACACATACACATACACATACACATACACATACACATACACATACACATACACATACACATACACATACACATACACATACACATACACTACACATACACATACACATACACATACACATACACATACACATACACATACACATACACATACACATACACATACACATACACATACACATACACATACACATACACATACACATACACATACACATACACATACACATACACATACACATACACATACACATACACATACACATACACATACACATACACATACACATACACATACACATACACATACACATACACATACACATACACATACACATACACATACACATACACATACACATACACATACACATACACATACACATACACATACACATACACATACACATACACATACACATACACATACACATACACATACACATACCTACACATACACATACACATACACATACACATACACATACACAAACACATACACATACACATACACATACACATACACATACACATACACATACACATACACATACACATACACATACACATACACATACACATACACATACACATACACATACACATACACATACACATACACATACACATACACATACACATACACATACACATACACATACACATACATACACATACACATACACATACACATACACATACACATACACATACACATACACATACACATACACATACACATACACATACACATACACATACACATACACATACACATACACATACACTACACATACACATACACATACACATACACATACCACACATACACATACACATACACATACACATACACATACACATACACATACACATACACATACACATACACATACACATACACATACACATACACCATACACATACAACACATACACATACACATACACATACACATACACATACACATACACATACACATACACATACACATACACATACACATACACATCACATACACATACACATACACATACACATACACATACACATACACTACACATACACATACACATACACATACACATACACATACACATACACATACACATACACATACACATACACATACACATACACATACACATACACAATACACATACACATACACATACACATACACATACACATACACATACACATACACATACACATACACATACACATACACATACACATACACATACACATACACATACACATACACATACACATACACATACACATACACATACACATACACATACACATACACATACACATACACATACACATACACATACACATACACATACACATACACATACACATACACATACACATACACATACACATACACATACACATACACATACACATACACATACACATACCACACACACACATACATACACATACACATACACATACACATACACATACACATACACATACACACATACACATACACACATACACACATACACACATACACATACACATACACATACACATACACATACACATACACATACACATACACATACACACATACACATACACATACACATATACACATACACATACACATACACATACACATACACATACACATACACATACACATACACATACACATACACATACACATACACATACACATACACATACACATACACATACACATACACATACACATACACATACACATACACATACACATACACATACACATACACACCATACACATACACATACACATACACATACACATACACATACACATACACATACACATACACATACACAAACACATACACATACACATACACATACACATACACATACACATACACATACACATACACATACACATACACATACACATACACATACACATACACATACACATACACATACACATACACATACACATCATACACATACACATACACATACACATACACATACACATACACATACACATACACATACACATACACATACACATACACATACACATACACATACACACTACACATACACATACACATACACATACACATACACATACACATACACATACACATACACATACACATACACACATACACATACACATACACATACACATACACATACACATACACATACACATACACATACACAACATACACATACACATACACATACACATACACATACACATACACATACACATACACATACACATACACATACACATACACATACACATACACATACACATACACATACACATACACATACACATACACATACACATACACATACACATACACATACACATACACATACACATACACATACACATACACATACACATACACATACACATACACATACACATACACATACACATACACATACACATACACATACACATACACATACACATACACATACACATACACATACACATACACATACACATACACATACACACATACACATACACATACACATACACATACACATACCATACACATACACATACACATACACATACACATACACATACACATACACATACACATACACATACACATACACATACACATACACATACACATACACATACACATACACATACACATACACATACACATACACATACACATACACATACACATACACATACACATACACATACACATACACATACACATACACATACACATACACATACACATACACATACACATACACATACACATACACATACACATACACATACACATACACATACACATACACATACACATACACATACACATACACATACACATACACATACACATACACATACACATACACATACACATACACATACACATACACATACACATACACATACACATACACATACACATACACATACACATACACATACACATACACATACACATACACATACACATACACATACACATACACATACACATACACATACACATACACATACACATACACATACACATACACATACACATACACATACACATACACATACACATACACATACACATACACATACACATACACATACACATACACATACACATACACTACACATACACATACACATACACATACACATACACATACACATACACATACACATACACATAACACATACACATACACATACACATACACATACACATACACATACACATACACATACACTACTACTACTACTGAGAAAATTAAATAGTTTGAATAATCCTGAACGTGATTTTCTTCCAAAAGCCTCAGAAATTAACATTATACATAAGCATATAAAAGATTCTTTGGCTAAAGCTCATAGTCAATATGAACACTCTTACAATGCTATAAGTAAGAACATCGCTTATAAAGTAGGACAGGATGTTTCGAAACGGAATTTTGTCCCTAGTGACTCTGCAAAGAAGCTTGATGCAAAACTTTCTCCCAAGTTTATTTCAGCAAAAACAAAATGTGTATTGGGAAACAGCCTCTATGAATTGGAAGATGCGAAAGGGAATTCAAAAGAAGTCTTCCATGCAAAAGATATTCGAAAGTAGAAGTAATAATAATCTTGGCGACATCGCAGACATTTTTTGTTTTTGTTCCTTTTTCATTCAACAGACTTTTGCTTGCGTCAAAGCTATTGTTATGCTTCGTTAGGGACCCGAGTAATCAAAATACATCCCTTCGTCAAAATTGTTATTACTCAGCCAGAATACAAAAAAAAAAAAAACAAAAAAAAAAACATGGTTTACGAACACCACCTTTACGTAATTTCAAACTAAGTATATCTACAATCATAGGTTTGACATGTCAAAGTAAAACTTAGCGAGACTAGATCCATTCCCTCTTTCGCGGAATGTAGCAAAATGAAACCCCGTGGAAGCCTTTTGGCTATACCTGGCTGATGAAATCATTCTTTTCATTTTGATCATTTGCCGGTGGTAGACTTTCATCTATATTCAATCCTGCCTCAGCACTCGTGACTTAGCAATTGAAAAAAAGAAAAAAAAAAACGAGAATTTTAGTAGTTCAAGAAGTTTAACTATTTGAAATTATTTTTTTGAATTCGACATTCAAATAAAAAAAAACAAAAGGTCTTTTTGAAGACCAAACCCTACTTACACATATCAAACGAACTGTGACCTAAAGTGAATTTAAAACAATTTTTAATTTGCAAGCCAATTAATTTTACTAGATTTTGGCAAACCCAAGTTTAGAGTTTAGTACTATAAAAAAAGGTGAGAGAAAAAAAAGGCCCAAATCAATCCCCCACATCGATTACTTTCCATGGAAAATGATTTTTGACACCGGTCGTAAGAAGAAGATCGATCAATAATTTCTTCAAAACAATTTGACACCAGACCAACCGTGCTACTTTGCTTGTGCAAATATCCCACGTTACGAGCGTGACCCAAAAAAAATTAGCCTGCCAGGGTCATTTCAACCCCTCAACATCAAAGGTGCATAATTGAGCCACTACGATGAACCTGCCAAATCATTTTTCCACACGACAGCTGAGAACGAAACCATCAAACGTCGTGTAGTTGATTATAAATCCTACAAGTTTTTTCAATGTCTACTCCGCAAATTTGATCAAAAAAGTCTATATGTACGTCATAGGTCGCAAGAAATTAATCATCATCCAAGTCACCATCAAAATACGAGTAAGCATCATCAAATTTGTTTTTTTTTGTATGAACCTACCGCTCCCTCAATTATTACCACTTTTATCAGTGCACACGGATGATATGTTTATAAAAAAAAAGCTAAGTAAAACTCTCTCCTGTAAAGATCGTTTAATTGTCTTTGAATTTTGTTTTTCCTAAATATTTTTACTACATTTAGCTAGAGTATCGGCCATCCAATTTGCTGTGCACATCATATTGCGACATCGCCGCTGCTGCGTAAATCTTTTGCTAGAATTATAAATAGCAACTGCAAAAAATAATATCAATTCGTACAACGGGTGAGTCATTTTTTTTTATTTTATATTATGTTGCACTTAAACGATCTCCAACTTCATTGTTAAGTTTGTGTATCTTTTTTTAAAGTTTCATTGAAAGAGTAAAGTTAATCAGCGCTTAAGAAAAATAGAACTCTTAAAGAAATCTCTTAGAAAAATAAAGAGATGAAATTGTGTGCTCGTAGATCAGAAAAAGAAATAACTAAATCTTTCTTATCTCAATTTAAGATTTAAAAAATTATTATTATGTGCCTATCGAAAAACACACAGCGTCGCTATGAAGAATGGTTTGTGTAACTTACCCCTTAACATTTATATGTCATAAAATACCTGCTTACCGCCTGCAGTGCCACCTAGTTTTTTAGCAATCAACTGTTGCTTCAAGTTGTCTGTGACTTTGTCATCTCATAGCGTTTTGTGTATTCCCTGCGAACGGTCATAATTTCAGAAAATAAAGTGCTCATTGTTCGCGAATTAATAATTAATAATTATTTTTACTAAATATTGCGTTATAACTAATAGAGATGAGTGAAGTTTCCGAAAAAGAATTCAACGGCGAAGCCCAGAAGGAAGTTTCTGACGCAAATTCTGTTATGCGAATTCCCCTTCCAAAAGGAAAACGACCACGTGTTTCAGAAGGTGAAACTAGCGGAACTGATTCGTCTGATGAATCAGAGTTCTATAGCCGGGGCAGTTCAATGCCACCGAATAAAAGAACGAAACAGGACCCAAGAGTTGATGCTCTGATTAATCAAGTAAGTTACCTTACAAATTGTTTAACCTCACATCATATTCCGTTATCGAGTGGATGGAACGATGTTAATTTGCCGGGGACGAGTAGACAAAGCGAATCGAATGTACCGTTCTTGGTTGATCCAGTTAGAACAAGAACGCTCGATTTTGGCAAAGTCAAAACATGCGTTGATAGCAAATATGCTATTTATCAAGCACCACATACAAAGGTGGAAACATTGATTAAACTACAGCATTTCCTTTCTGATTCCTGGAAAGATGTTAAATATTCAAAATCTTTGCAAGGTATATTGGCTACTCCAGGCTTTGTAGAGCTAAAAATTAATGATGAACTCTGTCATCTAAATAGAGGGAAAGATTATTTAGCATCGACAGAAAGGGTTATGGCAGGTCTGACAAGTGGCTTGTTGGATTATAAAGATTCTACCCGATCTGGTTTACAAGCTATAATAAACTGGTCAAATAATTCAACAAGTGAGCTCACTCCTTCCAACTTAATGAATAAGTTTGTGGAATTATTCGGACCAAAGTCTGAAAGTTATAAGATTCTGGAAGAAATGCTTCAGGTAGTTTGTTTTAAGAGAGCCGAATGTGTTGAGGTAAGGCGTGAACGCATTGTCTCTGAAATGGGTAACAAAAACTTACAAAATACTTTGCGAAAAGTGCCTCCAAGTGCGGATTACCTTTTTGATCAGACCAGTTTGGTTTCAATTATTCATTCGCTGGGTGGTACTTCGATGTGGCTTAACCAGCCACTTTACTTAAGAGAAAAGAAAGAACCAAGAGCTAAGATTCGAGCTGAAGAGGCGTCCACCTCTAAGGGTTTTCAGTCATCGAGAAATTTCCGTAATGATTTTCATTCTTCAAATAGAAACAAATTTGTTTCCAAAAAATTCAAAAGAGAAACAAAGAACAATAACTCCTTTCGCACAAAAGACAAGAAACCATCAAGACCAACCCTTCAGGGGGGGCTGCCTTCAAAACTATTAACAAAATTGGCGGTCCATGGGAGCAAACGAATTTATTATGAAGATTATTTCAGGTGTTCGAATACTTTTCTGCCACAGGCCCCCTTTAAACTTTCCAACTCCGGAACTCATGAAAACATTCTCAACAAAAATTTCTACAAATATGACAAAACTTATAAACGAACTAAAGCTTCAGAAAATCTTAGAAGCCCCAACAAAAGTAGGTCCAAGCTTCCTGTCCAAAATGTTTGTTGTCCAGAAGAACGACGAAACTTTCCGTCCTATATTCGACCTTCGGGGTCTCAACTCTCTTATAAAGACCAAGCATTTCCAATTAATCTCCCATGCTGTGGTTCCAGAGTTTCTCCAAAAACAAGACTGTTTGTCTCAAGCTTATTCCCACGTTCCGATAGCAACAACTCACCGTTGTTTCCTAAGACTTGTTTACAACGAAGAGTTACTCCAAATGACTTCTCTACCTTTTGGCCTATCCCCATCCCCTCAGATATTCGCCGCTTTAACGAATTGGATCGCGGAGATCCTTCGAAAGCGTGGAATTCGGGTTCTTGTCTATTTAGACGACTTCCTGGTCGCTCACCAGGACAAGATCAATCTAACATCACAGACCGCGGAGGTTGTGAGTATTTTGAAATTCCTGGGATGGCAAATCAATTACAAAAAAGCTTTTCTGGAACCAGCACAACAATTAGAATACCTTGGAGTAACATGGGACACAACCCTCAACACTATTTCTCTTTCGAAAAAGAAAATAGAAAAGATATTAAAGGCAATAAACTGTTTTCTGACCAAGCGATTCCACGATCAAAAACAAGTCCAAAGGTTGTTAGGACAACTAAATTTCGCAACGTTTGTAGTTCCCAGGGGTCGTCTTTATTGCCATCATCTTCAGATATTTTGTCGTCGCTTCAATCGAAAACATACAAGAAAGCAAAAAGCTCCGGTTCAAGTCATCGAAGACTTAAAATGGTGGCGCGGAGCCCTCCACATGAAATCAGATATGATTCCAAAGGCTCCAACCAACTTTTTGACAACAGATGCGGCGGACGCGGGTTGGGGAGCACAATTAGATGAAAAACTCTTGTCGGGTTCCTGGACCAAAGAACAAATTAAGTGGCATTCAAACCAAAAAGAATTGTATGCCGTTTATGCGGCTGTAAACGCGGAAAAACACCACCTAAGCAATGCCCACATTCTAGTTCAGTCCGACAACAAGACGTTGATAGCTTACATCCGCAAAGAGGGAGGAACACAATCTCTGAGTCTATTGGCACTGACACGCAAGTTATTGATTCTGGCAGACCGTCTAAAAATTCGTCTGTCAGCGCAATATCTCCCGGGGAGGTACAACAGCATTGCCGATCATTTGTCTCGAGGACGACGTCTGCCAGAGTGGCATCTGCTGCCTCCGGCAACAAACAAGATTTTCAATCATTTGGGCACTCCAGACGTCGATCTATTTGCGTCTGCAGAAACAACCGTCGTCAGCAGCTACGTCTCATTAGACTGCAGAGACCAATCAGCTCTCTTCGCAAATGCATTCAGCCACGAATGGAACTTTCAGCTAGGTTGGGTATTCCCACCACCGAATCTAATGCCCAGAGTGTTGAATCACCTGAATTCTGCAAAGGGACAGTTCATAATAATAACGCCGGTTTGGGAGAAGACGTTTTGGATGGTGGATCTGAGGTCACGAGCTTTAACATCCCCGATGGAAATACAAAATCTTCGAGAAGTTCTGGTGGATGCGTCAACCAATCTTCCACCACCTCAAGTAGACCAACTGACGCTTCAGGCTTGGTTAGTTGGAGGTGGGGCGAAACAATAAACGACTGGACTATTCCTGAACAACAACTTTTCTGTGATAGCTGGAGGCCTTCGACCCTCAATACATACTATCCGGCAGTTAAACGGTGGCTCGACTGGTGCGAGAAAAGTGTCGTAGACCCACGTTCGCCAAAGATACAACATGTCGCTAGGTTCCTCGCACATTTGTATCTCGATGAAAATCTGGCTTATAGTACAATCTTGGTGCACAAGTCAGCTATAGCCACCTTCTGCATCCAGTTTCCAGAAGAAGCTTCTCACAATATGTTGATTACACAAATATTAAAAGCGATCGCATCTGCTCAACCGAGAAAAATACAGTTGCCTATATGGGATCCGCAAATTGTTTTTGATTGGTTAGCCTCATCCAATGCTAAAGACACGTTTTTCGAAACATCGAGACGAACAGCTACGATTCTGTTGCTGGCATCAGGTCGTCGAGTGCACGATCTTACTTTATTGAGAACTTCAGAAGATAAAATGTCTTTGGCGGACAAAGAAGTAATCTTTTGGCCAGCATTTGGATCGAAATCTGACTCTTCTTCACATAGACAATCCGGATGGTTGTTATCTAAACACCCCAATCCAAATGTGTGTCCAGTAACATGGGTTAAAAAGCTTTTAGCTATCTCGGAGAAAAAAAGAGAAAATGCAAGTGGTCTAAGCCAGCATCTAGGACCGTAATTGGAGGATGGGTTCAATCAGTTCTTAAAGATGCTGGTGTCGAAGCAACACCTGGAAGTTTTAGATCAGCTGTAGCTTCAGCCAGTTGGGTAGAAAATCATTCTATTCAAGATATTCTCGCTAGAGGCAACTGGAGAAGCGAAAACACCTTCAAGAAATTTTATTGCAAGGAGATTGGAAAGAAAGAAAACAATGAGTCAAGTCTTTTATTTTCAAATTTCCAACCACATTGATATTTAATGTATTTAACTGGATGAATATAAAAGAATACCTTTATATAAAAAAAAAAAAAAAAGGAAAGAAATACTAATAACTTTTTGAATTAAATTATTAAATGAATTACAATTAAATGAAATAAAATTATTTTGGTTTATATTCCAATAAATAATTAGAACCTTTTTTCACAAAGCGTTTTGTGCTTATCACCAGCAGATATCAGACACGTCTTCATAGCGACGCTGTGTGTTTTTCGATAGGCACATAATATGAAATTTTGAATACAACAAAATTGTTATTATGTGCTGAAAGAAAAACACACAGCGTCGCAGGAATATCTTCCTAGTGAAGGCGCTATGAGATGACAAAGTCACAGACACCTTGAAGCAACAGTTGATTGCTAAAAAACCAGGTGGCACTGCAGGCGGTAAGCAGGTATTTTATGACATATAAATGTTAAGGGGTAAGTTACACAAACCATTCTTCATAGCGACGCTGTGTGTTTTTCTTTCAGCACATAATAACAATTTTGTTGTATTCAAAATTTCATATTAAATTTTTTTTTTGATTTAATACATACACATTGCTTAAACGAATAATGCTAAGACATACGTACCCTCATAACACAATAATAAGAAAATCAATCCAGTTTGAATGGAGTAATCATGCAGAAGATGATCTCTATTGCTGGATAGTGAAAATGTTGCAGAAATTCCTAACGGAAGTGAATAGTAACAGTTTCTTTTTAGGAAGAGTGCAAGAATATTAGCTTGTTACAGTTTCAGCACACTAAATCAAATGTTTGGAGACTTCATTCAGTGTATATATTTATGTATTACTAAAGTTTTAAAAGGAACAAAGGCAAACTAACAACACCGACCTGGGTAATTAATTTAATTTAATTTTTTTTTAAAGGTTTTGTCTTTTTTCAACACAAAGTTATATACTTTTCTCAATGAATTTAACAAAACTCAACAAAAACAAAAGAGCAAAGAAGAAGTAAAGATATCTTCAAATCTCTTAACACCATCTCAAATTGTTCATTAACATTTTGTTTTTTCATATCACCTGTGAAAATCGACCTATACCTAAACTCTACAAGCAAGAATTGCTCGCAAATAAGGCTCATTCTATATTCTTTAGAGAAGAGTTGTTTCTCGTTCTTAATAAAATAAATCTTATAGCAAAGTTATCCTCTCTGCTTCCGTTCAAACTCAAAGGTCGTCTCTATAGCTGGGCAACCATCATGTACAAGCTTCTCAATGAAAACGACTTTTGTTCGGATTGATCGTCGCCTCCTCAGCTCGTAAACCAGTAACGATATATGTAAAATATTAAAATCGTTTAAATGGCAAATTTTAAACTTCCCACAGTAATCATAGCATCTCTTTCCGCCTTCCTTCACTTCACAGAAGCAATCAAGGATGAGCAGCAACCAGCTACAGCATCGTTGATATGCAGAAGAAAAATGTGCATGAAATCGCAAAAACACATTTTTTAATTTAATTGGCTACTGTAGAAGAACCACGTCTTAGTGCTGTGTGTGTTATAGGTATGCATGAACAGTGTTGCCAAGTTGATGTTTTCAAAAGTCTGCAAATAATAAAGAACAAAAATCTCCAATGAAGATTTTTAATAAAAAAAAAATTACTTAAAAATATTCAATAAATAAAAATAAAATTATTTCAGTCATAGTGTTATCATTATAATTTTACATATCACAATGTTTTCTTATTCACATCATACATACTTAAGTTGAATGATCTAAGCATTTGTTGTTTACATTAACATAAAATTCAGTGCACTTTTTATGGATAGTTTTAATATATTCTTTGGAAAAAAGAATTAAACTCAGTATGGATGCTCCCAAAATATTTCTTATTTCGGTTTTATTCAATTTGATTTGTGAGAAAATGCGTTCAACATTTGCCAGTGATACAGGAATTGATAGTACAGACAAAAAAAAATTTCACTCCTTAAATTCTCTAATGCCTTTTTTTGATCCACAGCAATGTCAAGAAATTTTAATTTTCTCAGCTCACGCCGCTCGTCATTTAAATTTTGAAGATCTTTTTGGTCTATCACCTTAGGATAGAACTTTAAGAGGGAGCCAATTGATGTATTTCTACCAAAAATAACGAAACGAGGCGCAATTGTTTCAAATGCAATGAGCAATTCGTTTTCAAAGTTAAATTGTTTAAATAAATGCCTGCACAATTGTTTATAAAAATTTTAACAGTGGCTCTGAAATTTTTTTTTATCACAATCAGTAGTAGATTGAGATAAATGAAGAGCTACTGATACACATATCAGCACCAAAATAAATATCTTCCAAGTTTTTATAAACATTCTCGTCATTTAAATTCATGGTTTCTATACAATCGGTTAAATATTCATGATTTATAAAATGTTCTAAGATCGTTATAAACTAAGAAATTTCAGAATTGAGAATGCGAATTTGTGGAGACTTGCTTTGGAAGAGTTTATTAAGCCTATTTATATGAGCTTAAATGAATTTGAGAAGTTTTAATTAAAGCTCAAATTGTTTTTTGTTAAGAATTTCTAAAATTCGTTTTGTGGAATCAAAAACATTGTCAGAGATTTCCAGCCAGGGATATTTTGTTTTGCCGATCTGTACTTTCCCTTTTTTGGAATTTTTCTCGCTGGACGTACCTGCGTTCGTGTTCTTGATGTGCTTCATCTGCTATAGCACTTGAACTGTCCGTATCGATAGAAACAAGGTTATCATCTGAACACGTATTTTATTTAGTCTAGAAAGCCATTGGAGTAATGTTAATATCCTTTTACATTACGCGCCGTCTCCACTAGCGATAATTATATCGCAGAAGCCAAAGCAAAAACAGAGAGCAGATAGCAGAAGAACTGTCAGATTTTATTCGTTGGGCATTTCATCGCTTACTTTTTTAGTATAGCTGAGAATGGCAAATAATCGGTTCATCGAGATCGTAAGCAATCACTGAATCTAAAAATTTGAATGGGCGATAAACCGAGCTGCTCGACGTCCCATATTTTCTGGAATTATCAAATTTCTTTTATTCTAAAACACATGCGTTTCTTAAATATTTTTTTTTAAGTCTTCAACGCTAAGCTCTTTATATTCTACACCTTTATAATTCTATAGACTTTTGAATTGAGAAAAATTATTATTATTTAAGTTTTATTATATCTTCTTGGGATAATAATTTACCATCACTCATTTTAAAATTCAAACAAAACAAAGAACAAAACCTCGGAAAAACAAAGTTACTAGCACGTCAAACTATTTAATTTGAATGGGAATATAAAAACTAACAGTTATAGGAAAACCAATATAGTATGCGATAAATAGTTTGCGATGAAAGCATGCTTTTTATCGCTTACTATTAATATATAGCTGCTATGATGGTCTCCATTTGCGATTGTGAAAGCAAGCTTTAAAGCACGCTTTCGATTTATCGCTAGTGGAGACCGCATGTTAGTGACGAAAATAGGAAAGTATAGTTGAATCTTTTTTTTTTCATAAGAAGATTTTAAGGGAGCTAGAGCACCTATAATAATTAAATAAAGACTTACTTTTAAAACAATTTTCGTATTTTCATTAATTATTTAAAAGTTTCAATTACAATCTGGATTTGCCTCTTGCACGTTTACTTTGTCACGTAACCCTGTTTCCACCGAACCAGAATCTGAAATACAAATACTCATACAAAAATGTATTTACTTGACGAATTGTTATATTTTAAATTAATTAACTATTTGTCTGGAATAATTTTTAATTCAATTTTTTGGCATTCTTTTGCTCAGCGAGAAAATAAGTCAGCCTTGTACGCCGTTAGATTTTAATTTGGTTTTAGCTTGTATTTGAGAAAACGAAACCTTATTTTGACAGATGTTTGCGTTCACGCGATTTGATTTCACGATTTAAATAGATCTGAATGCTAACAAAATTGAGTTTATACAGTGCCGATGAATTGTTGTAAAAAGTACAAAAGGAGAACAAAAGAGCATAATATACTTTTTAGGCACAATGCAGACAAGATCTGCAGTGCAGATTTGCATATTTCAAAAGTCTGGAAATGTATAGAAAATCTGCAAAATGCGCAAATATCTGCACTATTGGCAACGCTGTGCATGAAGTAAGCCAACACCACATCATTATCACAAAGAATGCAACTAGTATCTCACCAAGCCAAATTGGCTGAGTTCGCGGTTCCCTTTCCGTTAAAAGCAACTGGCCTGCAGTCTTTCACTAATAGTATACCATATGTATATATAGTATCTGAAAAGAAAACAAAACTAAATAAAATGCCAAATAGATTGATATCTATAAACACTGCTTTTAAATTTTGGAAGAAACCCATCACCTTTGGCGATGACGTATCTTTGTCGATTGTTAGGAATGTGCATTTGTCTTTTCTCTATTCCCATCAACTCTCAGTGTATCTAATATGTTTTGTAAATTAAACACGCGTATGTGTCTATTTTTAATTAGTGATACAGTTTCTTTATTTCATTTTTCATGTTTTCAAAGTTCAATGCTAAAAACCTCACTGACTCAATCAAATGTCAATTTTCATTTCAGTACCTTACTTATATGACTTAAGACTAATACAGTGAGTCAATGATATACGCGCAGAATAATATATTTATACTTTATTATCAATGTTAAATAACTTCTAAATTAATGTAAGCAACTTCGAATTCAAATGTAAGGTATAATATACATACATATAATATAAGAGTTATGCCTAATAACTTAATTTTAAGAAAATATTTAAAAACTAAATAGGTAGCTAATGTAAAAAATAAAGAATAAGTGTAGAAAATTAGTAAAGTAGCAATAATAATACATAATACATACATTTTTTTTATTTCTTTGATTTGATACTGGGGAAGGATTACTTTGTACATTTAGCTTTTTAGCTAATGTCTGTTTTGTTTCATCATTCTTATCAACATTTCCATTCGATTGATTGTAATTATGTCTAAAACTCGAAAATCTAACTCTTTTCACATAAGATTTCTTAATTTGATTTACATGTACTAGAGTTTGTCTTCCTCGATTTTCAATTAAATATCTTACTAAACTCATTTTTTTTTTTAATTTTTCCATTTTACATAATTTCCATATTCACCTTTATATAATACAACTTCATTTACTTTATATTTTTTATTTTTTATTTAAAACTGGTTTATTTGTATTTTCATTTATTTGAACATTTTTTTTTTTTATTTTTTTTTTGTTTATTTTCATATTCCGGTTTTGTTAAGTCCAAGATACGGCTTAAAAAATATGGGTGTGGCATTATCCTTTAAAACGACCTCCACTTCAAGATTTTTTATTGGACAGTCCATGTTTTGCGAAAATACTGAACTAAATTTATTTTTAAAATAACACATGTCCTTAAAATTGTTCAACCTGTTCAAAAAACGTTCCCGCCAATTTGGCACGAGGAAATCCAACCATGATCTTCCAAGTAATGGTGTAAAATTGGATTTCGAATTAACCACAACTAGTTCCAACGAAAAATATTTATTTTCATGCAAATCTCTAACTTTAACATCACAAAGACCTTCAACACAAACATTTTCACCTGTATTCAAACAAAATTTTTTATCGGCCATCCTCAAACCGCAATGTGAAAATAATTTATGGAAATCTAAACTGCTCATTACTGAGGCAGAAGCACCAGTGTCAACTTCCATACATACTTAACTACTATTAATTTCTATATTTAAATTGCATGTATTATTAATGTTAGAAATATGATTTAAATGTCCTAACTGTAATTTTTCTACATTTATACAATTTGCCTGCTGATTTTGTGTGGTGCTTCGTGCTTTCCGTGAGCGTACGCTTGATGATGCTCTTTGTAAACGGCAGTTGTTTGCATAATGACCGTTGCGTCCACAATTAAAACATTTGAAGGTCGAATTGCTGATGTAACTCTGCACTGCTCTATTTGAAGCTGTTGGTGAACTTCTCCTATCATCTCTCTTTTGGTACCTGGGGTTTTCTCTTTTCTGCGGTATACGACCACGATGAAAATTTTTGGTGCTTCGATAATCCACATAACTAATTGAATTTATTTATATATTTTTTATTCATCTATAGATATAGCTAAATATTTAATAATAATGACAAAAAAAAAAAAACAATAATTTAAAATATATAAACTTAATTAATCAATTACAATGGCATTCATAATCTTATTTTTAAACGTTTCTCTAGAACAGCCAAGTTCGATTATATCAGCATATTTATTAAAAAATCTGCAAGCTTTAGTAATCGGTTCATTAAGTCCGTAATTGGTCGAGTTTTGTGTGATGAAGAAAAACTGATTAGTCCTTGGTCTAAGACAACGAGTTGGTGTATGTCTTATAAACAATTCAAATAAGGGCACACAATCGATATGGCCAGTTATTACATCCCTTGCAAATGAAATCAGAAAATAAATTCTTCTAATTTTTAGAGGTTTTATATCGATTAATGCGCACCTATCCTTATATGTTGGTAAAGACAAGGTCCATTCAAGTTTAAGAAGCGAGTACTTTGTAAATCTTTTTTGAATTCTTTCTATTCGATTTGATGCATTTTTGTAGTAGGGAGACCAAACAACACTACAGTATTCTAAGATCGGACGAACAAAATTAACGAAAAGTGATTTGATAGTAAAGGGGTACTTGAACTCCTTAGAATTTCTAAACAAAAAACCAAGCATGGAGTTGCCTCTGGACACGATATACCTAGTCAACATGCATTCTGAAATCTAACTTGGAATCAAATATTATTCCCAAATCCTTATGGTCAAAAACTCTTTTCAGAACGTTTTCAGATAAAGAGTAGTCAAAGAAAATCGGACTAAAAGATTTTTTAATTGTCATGGTACAACATTTTTTGATATTTAAATCAAGATCATTCACAAGACACCATTTAGATACACCATTTAAATCTTTTTAAAGTTGCATACATTCAGAGAGTGAATTGATTCTTCTGTAAATTTTGATGATTTCAGCGAATGACAGGCATCGTGAGTCTAGAACAAATCTATGTAAATCGTTAACAAAAAGCAGAAACAAGAGAGGGCCCAGATGACTGCCTTGGGGAACTCCCGACTGATTAAAAATAAGCTTCGATTTGTTCATACCGATTTTAACTAACTGCACTCTATTCTCGACGTAACTCTTGATCCAGTTTAACATCTGTGAATGAAAACCTAGAGATTTGATTTTTATCAATAGTAGTTTATGGTTAACTCTATCGAACGCCTTTGAGAAGTCAGTGTATATAACATCAACTTGGCTTCTATTTTCGATTGCATTATTACAGAAGTTTGTAAATAATGTGAGGTTTGTTGCTGTGGATTTTCCACTAACAAAACCATGTTGATAGGGTGAGATATGCATTTTGATTGCGTTATACATTTTAGTTTTAACCAATGATTCGAACAATTTAGAAATAGATTGAAGTTTAGCAATTCGTCTTTAGTTTTCAATTGATTGTATGAACTTTTCCAAGAATCAAGAAATACGCCTTTTGAGAGAGACATATTGAAGATTATTTGAAGCGGCTAAGATAAGTTGGATTTACAATTTTTAATAAAAGCTTGAGGAATCTTATCAGGGGGAAGACTTATGTTATCGTCCAATTTATGGAGCGCAGACAAAATTTCTTCTTCTGATAGAGATATTATACCGTTATCAACAATAGCAGGAATATCATAATTTATTTCCGATCGAATTGAATTTGATATGAAATTCGACTGAAAAAATGATGCAAATAAATTGCATATCTCGTTTAGATCACTGCTACCAATGCCTTAATAGGACATTATATGTTGGAATGCCTACAGACTTTCTATTGGAATTTATATACTGCCAGAAGCATTTGGAGTTTGATTTAATATTAGATTCCAAGGACCATACATACTGATTATGCAAACACTTTTTCAAAAGTTCATATTCTCTACGTAAACGACAAAGTTCGTTTTTGAAAACCGTATCCATCTTACTCATGCTTTGCGTGTTCATCATAGCGTTTTCTAATCTTGATAAACTTTTTGTGAACCAAATGGGCTTATTATTCTTCATCACACGTTTAACAGGAACGAAGGAAGAAAATGCTGTATATACTATATCAAGAAAAGTCTTATAATTTCTTTCAACGTCCTGAAAACACAAAATCAAAACCCAATCTACATTATTTAAAAAAATGTTTATGCCGACGTAATCGGCCTTATTAAAATCATATTTGTATTCAACTTTATGTTTTATATTATCAAAGTTACAAAAATCGATATATTTCAACTCTAAGCGCAAAGCTTTATGATGAATGCTATATTTCAATAGAGGAAATTCTTCTTCCAATAAACATATTTCAAGGTCTTCTTGTACAAAAACAAGATCTAAAATTCTACCAATAGAATTAACAACATTGTTCATCTGTATACAGTTTAAGGCTGACATAGTATATAATATAAGAACTTCATTTTCATTTAATACATTATAAGGTATAAGCGCTTTATCATCTTCAGAAAAAATCCAATGAACAGTACTTAAGTTAAAATCTCCTAAGACTACCACATAGGAATTACTATTTAATGTGCTTGTTATTTCATTAATATTTTTACTTGCGATTATAGGTACTATAAGGCAAGTTATGCATTCGTCGAAAAAAAAAGTTTTGAGATAACAATCAAACATGACATTACGATGATAGCGAAGACGAAAAAAGATGGTCTAAAAATTCTGTCCGTCTGTATGTCTGTCTGTCTGTCTGTCTGTCTGTCTGTCTGTATGTAGACCTAAACCCAAACGGGTGGGCCGAATTGCTTCAAACTTGGTATATAGACTTTTTTAGGTATTGTACAGAAAGGAAATTGAAATTTTTTTTTTAGCTCAAAAAATAACGGTACCTGCCATACAACCGTTACGTTAAAGCTTATTTTTCTCAAAAACGGCTCTAACGATTTTTAATTAAAAAAATCAGTGTTGCTTTTTAGGTACGACCAATCATATGGCTGAAAAAAAAGTTTTAAAAAATGGCTAAGAACGGTACTTTCCATAGGACCGTTTTTTTTGCTTTCGACTATCTCGAAAACGACTCAACCGATTCTTTCGAAATTTCACACACATATAGCTGTAGGTAGCTCAATTTGTATTGCATACTAATATTTTTGAAAAATATTTTTTTGTATTTTTAAAAGCATTTTTTAAAAAAAAATTTAAAAAATTAATATTTTGAAAACTGCTTATTAAATTTTTTTTTTAAATTTTAAATAAATGTATTTGCTGAATACCTATGAACTGGCGTTTTTGAATTTTTTTTGAAAATTTTTTTCAAAAAGTTTTTCAAAAAAAACTTTTTTTCTCAAAAACCGCTCCACAGATTTTTCTAAATTTATTCTCATAAATTCAAATTTATCCAAGAAATAAAATGGCTTACTTTTTTTTCAGCTCAAATTAGTTTAAGTATTTATTTAAGAATTTTGAAAATTTTATTTTTATCAAAATCTCAAGCCCATAAACCACTGTCACTCATTAGAGCAAGTTCGTGCGACCCAGTCGTGCATTTTATTTATTTTTGCTCTAGGTCCAAAAATAACGGCACCTGCCATACAATCTTGAAGACAAAAATTGATTTTCTCAAAAACGGCTCTAACGATTTTGATAAAACTTTCAGAATGCTATTTTTGCAAGACAATCTATCTTTTGGTTTGAAATTTTTTTTCAAATTTTGTCTAATAACGGTACCTCTCATCGAACCAGTATTTTCAAATCAAATTTTCTCGTAAGCAATACATTCGATTTCAGTAAAATTTTGGCCACAGGAAGTCATTCATAATTTTATTAATATGTCATTTCAAAATTTTCAAAAAATTTTTGGTTTTCGAAATATGTTGGAAACGGGTACATTGATTTTGTTTTAAACTATTTTTCAAATGTAAACTACAGATTGCCATATATTTGCATACTCAAATAAATTTCAAAATATTTTTTGAGAAAGTTTTTCAAAAATAACCTTTTAAAAGAAAAACTGGTCCAACGATTTTTAATATTTTTTTTCCTAGATTGACGTACATATAGCTTTGAAATTTTATTGCATACTTAGTTTTTCCGAGAAAACTCTTAAACGAATTTAAAAAATAAAAGAATTTTCGAAATTATTTAATTTTTTTTTAATATCCATATATTCAGCCACTACGCAATTGCTTATCATAAGAGCAAGTTCGTGCGACCCAGTCGTGCATTTTATTTATATGAGCATTATAGATATCTATATTTGATTTAGGAGGAATATAAGAAATAAAAAAGTAGATACTTATTTCGCTAGAATTGTTGGCAAAGCTTACTTGAATACATATTTGTTCAATCAAACCTGAACAGTCTGGGAGAGATATTTGCCTACTCTTAAGATTACTCTTGACTGCAATCAGCACGCCACCTCTTCTAGACAGTTTGGTACAGATTTTATCTCTGTCCCTTTTATATATATCATATTTGCAATTGCATACATCAGCATTTGAAATGTCATCTCCCAACCAGGTCTCTGTGAGCGCGATGATAGCGTAGTTACAATCAAGAACAGCGTTGTGAAAAGTAAGTAGTTTGGATCACATTCGTCCCACATTTTGGTAGTAGACAATTAAGGCATCGGAGGATATAGGATTTAATTTAGGAGTAAAAGTTATTATTGAGTTAGGATCATCAACAACATTTATTTTTATTTTTATTCACACTCAAATTGAATATGAAGTATGTAAGTAAAGTAATCAATGAGGAAGATGGCAGACTGACCAAACTTCTTGTCCAAAAAGCACTGAGAACGAGAACCCTGTTTTACAAAGATTGGGAAAATATATCTACGAGATACAACGTCAAACTTGATCTGAGAGAAAATAATATTTCAGAGTGGAACCCAATGATGCAAAATTTTGTAAGGAAAGTGGAACAGGCAATCAGAGCTGAGAGTATGGCACAAGCGGAGAGCTCGACAACACGTTTGATATACAAACAACTCAACCACCAGCCGCTAAATTACTTGAACTCTAACCTTAGTACTGCACAAATTTCGATGATAATTCGAGTTAGAGGAGAGCTCCTTAACCTGAACCATATGCCGCACCGCGAAAATCTCCCACAGCGTTGCAGTTTATGTAACACTGGAGAGAACGAAGTCGTTATGCATTTTCTTGGAACATGTCCTTTTTTAAAAGAAATAAGAAGAAACCATTATGGAGTCAATCAGATGACGATTGATGCTGTTAAACGTATCCTTGATGATAGCGAAAATTGGACCTTGTTAGTTTCATATTGCAGTACTGCACTTCGATATAGAACAAGAATTTTGAATGAAGATTTAAAAAAAAAAATGCTAATATCATATTATTTTGACTTACTGATATCAACTTTAAATTATTGTCATAACTTGCTGTCTTTTCTCGGCAGACGGAGTAGCCATGCTTACATTTATACAAAAATTTTATATATTAATTGTTAAAAGTTTTAATAAAGTACATCAATAACAATAATAATAAAACAACATTTAGACTTGGTTTCTGGATAGTATAAATTATTGGGAATATCATTTTTGTAATTCCACACTCCAATCTTTCCTGTTTTTTGGAAGGTTTTGGAATAGTCTCACGCGTACCCCATTGGGCCAAAAATGTACATTGAAGATAGCATCAAATGATTCAGCCGGAATGCCAATTTTGAAATTGAGTTTCTTTAGAAGGTTCAAGTCCACATCTCTGCCCACTAACTTAGTGCAAGAAAGCATGGATGGTTCGATACCACTGGATGCTGCAACGTATTCAATTATGGATTTGGGACTTCTTTTGGGATGAAAACTGGATAAGTGAAGCCATTTGGCGCGCTGGATAATAAATCCTCCAAGAATCCCACCATCGATCATTTTATTGCCTTTGATTTCTATTGCATTTATTTAATTGGAACTGGCTTCAATAAAAATGTCATCAGTGTAATCATCAGCAGCAGTTTTGTGAGCAACACTTATGGTGATACTACCAGTACTGGGATTCGCGTGTGTTTTAGATCGGCTAGGTATATCAGCAATAACACCAGTAGCAACATCAGTAGCAACACCAGTAGCAACATCAGTGGCAACATCAGTAGCAACACCAGTAGCAAAACCAGCAGCAAGATCCACATCTTCAGTATCACCAACAAAGGGATCCGCAGCACCAGCAACATGATCCGCATCATCAACAATTTCAACAACAGCATCATCAGAAATACTCATGACGGGAGCATCACTTGTTTTGATCTGAGGGTCTTCAATAATGGCAACATCTTTCTCATTGCTTTCCTTAGCGCTGCGTTGTTTAGAACCAATGTTTGAATTTTCATCAGTGTTGTCTGAACCAGCAGACAAGGCAAATGAATCAACATTAGCAAACGAGACACTTTCAACAGTCAAGTTATTACGCGCACCTACAGCAACACTACATGCATCTTTATCAATTACCTGGCTCTGCATCAAAGGAGAGTTGGAATTGGAATTGATAATTTTTTTTCCCAGCGAGCTTAGACGGAAGAACCGGTTTTTGCGTATTAGAAAGTTCTTTGACACCATCATTTTAAGCGGCGTGAGACGATGAGGGAGTATTTTTGGACTTATTCGAGAACTGAGACGGAGAAGTTTGATTGTTGTTTGTTTCAACAACCAATTTTTTTACTTTAGAGCGGGTGAGGCGAGGGGGTTTCGATGCACTCGGCAGTCAGCAATGAGCTTTTTAAATTTGAACTTATAATCATGAAAAAAACAATAAAAGTCTTTGATTTTCGGTATGCAATTTAACAATGGAAATGTTTTGCACGAATCGCACCTCCAAATTAAGTTTTCATTTGATTTTAATGCAGAAAGATGAGATTCACTCACTTTTGCACAATTAATATGGAAAGATGAGTGACAAAACCCACAGTAAATCAAATCGAATTTGGAAGTTAAGATTTTCAATTCGGAGAATTTAATGTCCATTGTGAAAACAGTAGCCAGAATAAAAGCAAGACTATGACTTATGAAAGTCAGACGATGAGTGATGTTTGAATTAGGATGGAGTAGCTGCATGTTATTTTTTGTAACCTCCAAAAACTTTGCAAGTTAACACGTCTTATTAAAATCTGTCGATGCTTCAATAGTTTTTGTTGAATTGATTCGTCTTTGATAGCAAGAACGAATTGGTCTCGTAGTAATTCATCCAAGAATGTTTTAAAGTCACATTTTTCTGCCAAATGTTTCAACTCAACAGTGTAGTCCCCTATAGATTCATGATTTTGTTGGAATGTTTTGTGGAACTGGAATCTTTCGGCAATGATGTTTGCCTTCGGCTTGAAGTGGGCTTTTGGAACTTTTATTAATTCCTTGTACCCTTTTGAGTGAGGTTCGTCTGGAGCTACTAATGACTGTACGATTTTGTAAATATCGGGGCCCACAAGTGTAATTAAGTAAGATCCTTGTAGCTTATCTTCCGTTATTTTGTTTATAGCTAGCAATTAATCCAATCGCTCTGCATAGCTATCAAAATCGTCACCAGGTGAAAAAAATTCAATTGCAGCAAAGCATAGCCCCACCCTGTGGTCATGCACGTGTTTTTCTCGTTCTGAATCACTGTCACTCTCTTGTTTAATTTTTACTTTGATTTCTAATTTATCAGCTTTTATTTCTTTTTATTAAATTTGTAATCCTCGTCGCCAAATAATATGTTTTGTAAATTAAACACGCGTATATGTTTATTTTTAATTAATGATTAAGTTTCTTTATTTCATTTTTCATGTCTTCAAAGTACAATGCTAAAAACCTCACTGACTCAATCAAATGTCAAACTTCACTTCAGTACCTTACTTATATGACTAAAGACTAATACAGCGAGTCAATGATATATGCGCAGAATAATATATTTCTACTGTATTATCAATGTTAACCTTAACGCATGTTATATCAACAATTCAACATACGAGAAGTGTGTCCTTTCGTTTCGCAAAGTTTTTTTTTCATCTTATGTTCAAAAACACGCGATAGCATATTTGTTTTATTAATAACTTTCTCAATACTTTTTTTCTCATACCAACAAGAAAACTCATAAGTTCAGGAGTTTGTTGACAATCGTCATTGTAATTTATCACGAAATCATAATTTACTCCTTAGTCATTATTAATCTAAAGTTTATTTCGGACTACGGAACAAGAACAAAGCAAAAGGGACATTTAAGCGCCGCATTGAAACCTTCAGCAGATATGTAAGTCCGAGACGACCTCTAAATATGTAGCTTTCACAACAAAACAGACGACTAGGACTTTCTAGTTCTTCGTCCTTGCAGCTTGTAACCCGTTTGAAACGGACCACTAAATCGACACCAGTATTCAGAAACGCTAGAAGATTTCTGAATAGGTCCAGTGATAAAAAGATTCAACTAAGTGTACACAATTTGAAAGAGTTTGACACCGTAGAAACTTACATATCCGTTACACATAGTCTTAAGCTACTTTCGACTTCGCTGTACCCAATTAAGTTAAGAGAAGCAATCCCATTTTCATCAATAGTGAAGTTGTAAGTTTCTTTTGCTCAATGAGAATTTTGATTAACTCAATCTCCTTTAAACGATCTCGAAAACTTTCCATTCAGTGAACTGATTCATTTTCAATCAATTTTACTCTGAGCAACAATGCAACGGGATTTGCAAGACGTAGTGGCTCAAATAAAGAAGACAGCTCGCACAACGCAACGGGATTAGTAAGAGGTAGTGGGTCAAGTAAAGAAGAGAGCTCGCTGAAAATAATACGCTTAGATACTTTTGTTTTGTATTTGAATTCTGGAACTACGTGCTGCAATGATGTACTTCATTTAATTCCTAGAGTTTAAATAATATTTGCATCATTAATTCTAAGTGATTTCTCTCTGTCCATTTCTCGACTACTCCAAAAACGCTTTTGCATATGTTAACCATTTTCGAAGATCAAAGCCTACGCTATGTAAAAAAAATCTTACTTGCTCATAGATACTAAATAATTCCAGATTAGGTCATCCAAATAAAAAATCTATTACTTAATGGGAATTTCAATACCCTTTCTACTGCGTTAATTTTCAGATAGCGACCAGCTAAATAAGGAGCAAAAGTGGCACCATAAGTAACCTTCTCTAATTGTCGACCTTTAAATCATCTAACCAATTTTCCCTCCAGAGAATGCATTAGTGTTTACGATCCATTTGATCCGTAATTATCTGACGATAAGTATTCGAAAAATCGGTTGTCAATGCACATATGAAGCAACGAAAACGCAGGATAATTAAATAGAGATCATCTTGCATATCAAATTTCATTGACAGACTTCAGAGATGAAGTTCGGGCACTGCAATCAAAAGAGACCCACCCTTGTTGTATGAATGAAATGTTCTCCTTATGCTTGCGTAAATCTGGCGTTATGGGATAGTTTTTACATTCCAAAAACTTTTCCACCAATTTGTGAAGACAAACAAGCTGTGGTCGTTGAAACTTCTGATACATCAGGTGAGCCTTAAATTACCCATCCAAAAGGAGTCTTTTGAAGAGTAAGTTTTTCTTCCATCTTAATCGGTCCAATTGCTAACAGCTCGAAGACATACTTTTGGTTATGAAATTCAGTTGTGTAGCCGAGTCTAATAAGGCTTGCACAGTTGATATTTGCCACGTCTATCTGCTATTAGAACAACAGCTGTGGGAAGTATAGTTAGGTTTGATGACCTGCCCATTAAGGAAGATGAGTTGTTCCCTGAATAAGAACATCACCATCAGCATTGTTGACTGTTAATTTGTGATGCAGTTATGATGAGGTGATGGACAAATAGTGCACTTTGCAAAGTGCCATGGCTTAGTACAATGTACATAAATCTGGACAAGAATCTATAAGCGAATCGAAGACTGACATTATTCACATTGTTTGCGATCCGCTACTGGAGATTCATATGTTTTTCAAAATTGTTTCTTACCTAGCAAAAATATTCAAGTTTTCAAGGAGTCTATCCTGGGATTTTCTAACCTTTTAAGGCGACGCGACGGTTCAAAACCTTACTTAATCCTTCCAAAGTTGGGAGCTTAGTATAATCTACTTCATCCTGCCGTTTAGCTTGAGAAAAGTGCAGATACCGTAGGACGAGTATATGTAAAGTAGGTATTCAAAAACAATTTTTTAATTTATTTTCTTACATATCTATATATATAAAACAAAGTCGGCTTTGTTCGAACACTTATAACATGGTTTTTGATATTTTGTATTAGTCTCCGTCCCGAATACTCTATAGGCTATTAAAAACGTTAAAAAATTGATGAAAAAATAAAATTAAATTAAAATAGAAAAAAAAGACAAAATAAAATCCACGATTGGGTCGCACGTACTTGCTCTGTGGGTGCAAAAGTACGACGAAAACAAACTTTTCGATCAATAAGAACAACTCATTTTTGAAAAATTTGGTAAAAACTAAAAAAAATTGGCTAAAACTGGAAAACTCGATATACGGGAGCTAACGTTAAGTAACCTTTATTATATCAAATTTAGATGTCGTCTTTTGGGTGATATAAATGATATAAATTTCCGCTTATGGCTAAATTAATAAAACTGATATTACCAATTTCCGCTATGATCATGTGTAGTCAAAAACTAAAAATGCAGTTTACTTTGAAGTGTTATATATATGTTATATAAAAAGTTTCATAAAAATGGCGGGAGCCTTTTTTGAGTAAATTAGAAAAAACGAAAAAATTGGCCAAAATCTAATGGCTCTTTGTATAGGAGCCACCATTTAAAACAAATAAAATGAAAAAAAAAATCAATGCCATCTGATAGGAAGCTGAAAGAAACTATACCAAACAAAGTTTAAGTGAATTCGATGCAACCGTTGACAACTTATGGTCATTTGAAAAAAGCCGTTAAGAGCAGATCTCCGTTATTTGCATTTTAAGCCAAAAACTGAAAACGCAGTTCTCTTAAAAACACTAAAAGAATATAACACACAAAGTTTAATCAGAATCGTTAGAGCCATTTTCGAGCAAATTAGAAAAACCAAACAAAGTTGGCTAAAACTCAACGGTTCGTTGTATGGAAGCCACCGTTTAGAAGGGCTTCAGGGAAAAATTTATTAAACCATCCTATAGAAAACGATAAAAAACTATGTCAAACGAAATTTGAGTTGATTCAATGAAGCCGTTTTGAACTTATGGCTATTTGAAAAAAGCCGTTAAAACATGATATTCGTTACGACCATTTGAGCCAAAAACAAAAAACCCAGTTTTGTTAGAAATGCTTAAAGTAAGCTAAGTTTTGAGTTTAATCAAAATCGTTAGAGCCGTTTTCGAGAAAATCCAAATTGAAAAAAACCGTTACTTGAAAGGTACCAGTTTGAGCCGGGCTAAAACGAAATAAAAAAAAACCTCGACAACCGTTTTTCTTCAAACTACTATATATCAAGTTTGAAGAAAATCCGTCAAGCGGTTTAGGCTGTAGCATGACGTGAAAAAGCGCACATCCGCACATCCGCACAAACGCACAGACAGACCGACGGACGGTATGGCGAAAACCACTTTTTTGTGCTTCTCTATCATCGTAATGTCATGTTTGATTAAAACCTCGATTTTTTTTTCTGCACGAAACCAATACTTGCCCTATTGACCAAGTAAAAATAAATTAGCGAAACTGAGAAATCATTTATTTGATATATCAATCAGTCAGGACGAAGGATTTTATATTAATTTTTGTTTTGTTTTTGTTTTGAAGTCAAAAACATAAACAAAGTTTTAAAGATACAGGTGCTCTTGAAGTTTACAATTGTTATGGAAAGTGTATGTGTATGTAATTTCATAATATTTGTTAGTGTATCCCTAAAAAAATCCTCCAATAGTGAGATTGACTTATTCTTGAGGTATTTTTCGCTGCCGTTTCTTTCATGTAGACGTCAATGGGAGCAGTTTTTTACTGTGAGAAGCATCCATATGTTGTTACACGTGCACTCCTCACTTTCGAAAGAATACGAATTACCAATTATTATAAGTAATTTAAGAACAAAAACAATTTTAAATTACCTAACTACATTTTAATTACAAAAGCATACATCTAACCTTAAAACAATTTATTTACAGCATGTAGCTGAACTAAAACAAAACAGCAAACCAATGCACCAAAATCAAGTCTGTATTTATATAGACTTTTAAAAAAATAAAGGAGCCGACCGAATTTTATTTCGAAAAACTACCAATTAATAAACAAATCACAAAAATTAAAACAAACCTAATACTATACTTTCTTATTGGGGACGGAATTCTTTCTTATTTTTTTGTTTTCTTTACTTCTGCAGTTGCCTTGGAGTTTGTTTCCATATTGACATTTTATATACAATAAAATGTTCTATTGAAATTCAATTATTTTCAATTTCTATAAAAAAAACACGGTTCCTGTATACTATCCCATAGGAAGCATGCATTTTTCCGGGATAAAAGTAACTACCGAGGTTGATATGGCATCGATTGTTGTTCCATGTCTTTCTCATTACGGTTATTATTCATTCGTAATTCTAATTTACTTTGTAGAAAGAAAATGTGCTCTCAAAATTATAAATTAAGTTTAGCTAATCTGTAGCACGACATTCATTAACTGTAAGGCGGTACGAAGTTCGCCGGGTCAGCTAGTTTATGGAATAAAATCAAGTTTTCTTTGTTTTTGGCAAATGTATTAATGATTTCAGCTGTATCGATTTCCATACCTCTGTGCACATTCATTAGTGCAAGACTGGTGAAACGTTCTTCTCACATATTTGCTTGCAGCCACGTATAAATTCGTCTAAAGGCATAGAACGAACGCTCTGCTGTTGCGACACTTATAGTCTAAGAGCCAACGACATAATGAAACAAAGTCATTTATATAATGTTGTAAGGCATATCAATAGAAAGCGTGGGGGGAGTTAGACAAGAAAAAGTTTGTCTGGCAGTTTTTTGGTGTGACGAACATGGGGTAGATTCTTAGTAAAACACTGAAAACCGTATGGCTCTAGGACTTTTTGTTGCTAAGCTATTTAAAAATAACCGAACCTATTACTTCACAATAACAAGAAAATCTAGCCTAACAAACATCACACGGATTGCACAGGTGAGCATTTTAAGTTCGGTTATTTTTGAATAGCTTAGCAACAAAGAGTTCTAGAGCCATACGGTTTTCAGTGTTTTACTAAGAACTAATAAGAGCATACAATTTTGAAAAAAAAATTAATATTTAATTACGTATAATTTTGAAAAAAAATTGTTTGAAATTTTTGTTTTTCAAAGGTTTGAGTTTGAAAATTAATTTTTCTAAAACGATGTACTAGAATAACTTTATTTGAAAATACAATTAAAGAAAAGATTTTTGGCTTGACAAAAACGTATATTATGGCATTATAGGAGGTGCGGGTATTTTTAAATATTTTTTTTTCGAATATAAGTCATTTTTCCAGAAAATTGCCCCTCCCGTTTAAACGGAGGGGAATAGCCCCCCCTCTCTCAGGATTTTTTTCTTGTTTTAACACAACCTATTCGTTCTTTTACAAAAGTACCCAAATAAGTTAATTTTTGAAATTTTGTCATACTTTGTGTCGAATTTACCCCATGTTCGTCACACCAAAATGCTGCCAGACAAACTTTTTTTTGTCTTACAAATCAAAAGCTTTCTATTGAAATGAGTTACAACATTATATATGTGACTTGACTTAACTCATTTTTGTCACACTTTTGTGTCAAACTTACCCCTTGTTCGTCACACTAAAAAACTGCCAGACAAACTTTTTCTTGTCTAACTCCCCTCACGCTTTCTATTGATATGCCTTACAACATTATATAAATGACTTGATTCATTATGTCATTGGCTCTCGGTCTATTACAGGAAGTGAAGCTAATATTTTGAATATTGCATGTACGAGTATGTATATGTGTGTGGATAGAACGTTATGTTTAGAAACATCCCCATTTTCGGAACACACTACAGAAGTACCGCCACTCTTCACTTTCTCGCTGCCATTTTCTTTTCCATAGCTTTTATTCTTGGATAACCATTGAGATTGGTAGATGACCAAAAAAATGGTTGTACGATTAAGCTGTTGCCCGCATATATTCCATACCTATAAGCTTCTGAGTGAGTTGTTTTCGTCAAAAAAAACTTATGTATAACTGAATTATTAATGCTAGCATATCCGTGGAGAGACGATGTTTCAGTTCTTCGTTCGCGAATTGAAATCGAATGTTTTTATAGTTTGAAATTTCAATGTTATCAATTCTCATGCCCAATGAGATTCACAAATAGTTTTCATAGCCGTCCCTTCAAGTTCTTGCAATAGGTAAAAGAAATGATTTTCTTTATAGTTGCAGGGAATTTCAGCTAAATGTTACCTTAGAAAAGTTTGCCAAGCAGTTTTTCAAAATATGGTAAATGCATTGACAACGTTTCCTGCTCATGGACTGCACTTGCAGTGTCAGAGGTCATTACTCAGCAACTGTTAGTTAATATTCCTTCACATTTTGCTATATCGATATCAAAGGTTGACAGGTTACTGAGTTGAAAAATTAAAATATTGGAAAATGTGGGGGCTATCTAGTTTATCAATCAAAGGATGACCACTGATGCAAAGTTGGTACCTCGTAAAAATATATTATGTTGGGAAGGTATTTTAATATTCTATTACAATCATCATTGCTTGAAGTATCGAAATGCTGTAGGAAAAAACTATCCACACGCTACACAAAAAGGTGCAAATTGAGAATGTGGGCTAATATGTTCCTATCTATGAAGTATAGTACATTCTTTCAATAAAACCTAGGATTGTTCCAGCTTTTCTAAATAACTTATAGTCACTTTAAGGTCTTACTTCCCCTTTAAAAATTTAATCTGTTTTTTAAGTTTTATAGTTTTTCCTCACGAAAAACATCATTAGCTTACCCTTCATTAGGATTATTCGTATTACATCTTTCAATCGATGTTGGAGCTTTTAAAATCTGCTTAATAGTCCAGGAAAATTAGAGAAAAGTTCGGAAAAATTATATACAGGGTTTTTATTTTTGAATCAGGATCGTTTAACTGTAATGAATATTTCAGGAAAAGTCCCAATCGATCCGCGCTCCGCGTCTATTAAAAAAAGGGGGTCAAAGGTCACGAAACATGGTATTTCGCTGTTTTAATAATTCTAAACTAGAATATATCAAACAAAAATCATCCGCTCATGAAACTTGGCAGAAATGTTTCAATTATCATTAGAATGAAGGATCAAAAGAGTTCATAAAAAAATGAGGGGTGAAAGGGTGTTTTAAGGGGGAGGGGAATGGAGAATGGGGTGTGGGCTTTTATTAGAAACAAAACCTATAAAAGAATAGTGTCAGCGATGAAACTGTGCAAAAGTGTTTCATTTGTCATGAAAATGAAGACTATAGAAATATATAGGGTAAATATTTATTTTTTGAGGAGGGGTATTCAAAACCAAAAAATTATTTTTAAAAACCCTAGGCATATGGCACATCATTTTAGGGTATTTTTTAGTGCTGGATCCAAAAAAAAAAGAATAATTAAGATGTTTAAACAGTTTTTTTTTTTTTTTTTTTTTTTTTATTTAACATCATATATAATTTGAATATAAAATAATATGTAGAGAATAGTAAAACAATAAGATAATAAAATATTTAATTGGTTCCTTGGCCCCAAATATAAATGTAAAAAAATAAAAGTAAGTAGCGGTTGTATTATAATTTGGGAATATTTTATAGGGTACGGATGTCTTATTAAGTGTCTCCGAATTATTTAAGGCAATTTTGTTAAAATGGAGATGGAAGGCAATAATAATTGTTTTATATGTAAAAAATCTCTGTCATGTGGTGATATTGTAAAGGTGTAAAGGTAAACTGCTGGGTGTCCTTCAAGAAACCTCCAATTGAAGACAAAGCTGGTCATCCTGAAGGCAAAAGTGTTTCAGCAGGGATTGAAAAAATTTATAAGTACATCGAGGACAACGATGACTGCCAGTTCACTTTAAATGAATTGAAAGAAATCTGCGATGTCATGGTCAAGCATGCCTTAATACTGACCCTAAAAACTATACTGAAGAGGAGACGAACAATGATATGGGTCAATCATTTGCTCTAGAGCAGCGCGCAGAGTCAGATTTGGAAGACGATGTAGATTTATCGTGCATACTTCAAAAATTGAAGACAATGGAGTCAGATTCAGATGATTAAGATTAGAGTCCAGAGCTATTAAACTAATTACAAAAAAAAAAAAAAAAAAAAAAAAAAAAAAAAAAAAAAAAAATTACAAACAAAAATATAAATATCAATGGTAAACAGTATATTAGGCATACTGGGGATACAACTAAGTAAAAAAAAACGCATCTTGTACTCAACCTCTTAGGTGATGTGAAAGAGGGTACATAATACCATACATTATTTACATTGAATATCGCAAAGCTCGCGATGTGCGAGATATCCCGGGGTGACTCTCACAGTCATTTTTATATTTTTATTTTATAAAGTCTTAACTCTATCAATGGTGTATATAGCGTCCTGATTTTTCTTTTATTAGATCCAGCATTAAAGGATACCCTAAAATGATTTTTTGGTTTTGAATACCCCTCCTCAAAAAATAAACATTTACCCTATATATTTCTATACACGCTCTAGAGTCTTCATTCTCATGACAAACGAAACACTTTTGAACAGTTTCATCGCTGACACTATTCTTTTATAGGTTTTGTTTATAATAAAAGCCCACACCCCATTCTCCATACCCCTCCCCCTAAAACACCCTTTCACCCCTCATATTTTTATGAACTCTTTTGATCCTTCATTCTAATGATAATTGAAACATTTTTACCTAGTTTCATGAGCGGATGATTTTTGTTTGATATATTCTAGTTTAGAATTATTAAAACAGCGAAATACCATGTTTCGTGACCTTTGACCCCATTTTTTAATAGACTCGGAGCGCGGATCGATTGGGACTTTTCCTCAAATATTCATTACAGTTAAACGATTCTGATTCAAAAATAAAAACCCTGTATATAATTTTTCCGAACTTTGTCGATATTTATGTCTAATTTTCCTAGACTATAAAGTACGATTCAAGAATACCTAATCGACATTCTAGCTCAGGTTTTGACAGCGTACTTCCATTCTGCACAATAATGTTCTTCGTTCAACTCAATTTTCCTTTCGTTGCAGACTGCAATCTTTTTAAATCGGAAAATGTCTTCTCTGCTCAATTTTCAGCTTGCGACGATTCGTTTTTGTTCTTTTCTACTTCAGGCATTGCAAGTTACTATTAAAAGCAAAAAAGCTTTCTGCACACCTTTACAGGAAATCATGAACAACACAGAAATATTCTGACAACTTCAACTAATGATGTGTAACCGCAAATTTATTAAAAGCAACAACAAATGTCTGCTTCAAATTCATCAGCAACTCCAACAACAGCAAATTAATGTATATGAATAAATCAAATATAATTTACTCAAGTTATAGTCTTATAATAAGAGCTAGCAACGCAAAATAGTACACAATTTATAGAGCAACGAAATCCCTCTGGTAAGTCCGCCATATTATCATTATTCATTGATTCGGTCACCTGCCACCTGTCCAGCGGTGGGTGTGAGTGTGGTAGGCCAAAAAGGTTAAACGATGGGATGTTTGCACATATTTACATATATTTCAAAAAAAAAAGTGAGCCTTAGAACAAAACCATATTTTACAAATAATTCGCATACCATTTATCATTTAGAAGATATATCACTGCAAAATTGTATATGCTTCCTAAAAGTATGCAATGTTTTATGCTTTACTGACAAAATTATGTTTTTGTAAAACATTTTATAAATATCTAGATTTGTTCTGGTATTATAGCTTATTGTATATTTATCTTAAATACAACATTGACATGAGTTTTGGTTAGGGGAAAAGTGGTACCAGGTGTAGTCCAATATTCATGAAAAAGGACCAAGAAAGAAGAAAATTCACAATCATAATATTCGTAAATCGTAATCATAATAATTCTAATAGTAATTTGAGGTACATATTGTTAAATAAAGGAAAAAATGATAATTTATTAAGCAAACTATTTCTTATATTTATATGTATATCAACCAAACGCTATCGAATTTACAACAGAAGAGACTTTTTATTCAAAAGTGGCATTTCTTTCTAGAATGATCAAACATGGCAGATGGCAGTACTACCAACATTTTTGTTTAAGGTTGACATGACATGAATTAGTATTAAGGGTGCCGTTGGTTGAGTTTATTGTTACAACTCGGCTTCCTGACAATCTTCATCGACCTCGATGTCATCATT
This sequence comes from Platycheirus albimanus, assembly GCA_916050605.2. NCBI lineage: Eukaryota > Metazoa > Arthropoda > Insecta > Diptera > Syrphidae > Platycheirus > Platycheirus albimanus. The sequence continues at coordinate 187,494,186 of OU696696.1, forward strand.
CAAATCATCAGAAATTTGCTTATCGAGTTCGGAGTTGGCGTACACCATGGTTTCAATCGTTCTTCAGAATAGACAGAATTAAAATGCCTATTACTTACCTTATTACCTGGTGCATCTTATATGACATAACGATGATTTCCCAAGCATTTGACCAGCATATAAGGGCCTCGAAACTTTGGTTCCAGTTTACGTGATGTGGTGATGTTCCAGTAGCCGGTGGTTCATATTCCACCAGAACGAGATCCCTCATTGAATATGTTGATGGCCTCACATGTTTCTGTTCAAACCTTCGTTTCCACTTCTGTTTTTGCTTCTTACAGCAGCCATTTCTCTTTTCTTCAACGCCGGTTGTATATATGATATATCATCATCAATTGGGTTTACCAAGTCGATTAAAATATTTTCTTGATGATTTCTAATATTAAAATCAAAAATTTATTCATAAGGCGAAAATCCAGTTGTGGAGTTGTTGTGAATTAACGCTCAATTGTAAGTCCAATAACTTCAGATCCCAGAGAGTTTCATCTTCTACTGATGTTCGTAAATAGTTCAATATCTTTCGGTTTGCCCTTTCGAGCAGACCATTTGATCGAGGTGACCTAACTGCATTCTAAAAATGTCGGATGTTATTCGTGCGGCAATATTCTTGAAACATCTTCGATGTATAACCCGTTCCTCTGTCACTAACAATGATAAGCGGTAGCCCAAAGTAAGAAGTAAGTTTGTTGAGAGTCCGAATCACTGGCTGAGTTTTTGTGGACCTCACTGCTTTTCTTACCGTATATTTTGTAAAAGCGTCTGAAATAGCTAATGCATACGAATTTCCTTCTCGAGTTTTGATGAAAGGCCCAAGTGATCAATATGAAGAGTCTTGAATGGAATCGGGTCGATATTCCATATACATAGTTCACCCGGCAGCTTTCCTCCAACGCCTTTGTTATACGCACAAGATAGACAAGACGATATGTACTGCTTCACGTATATTCGCATTCGATGAAACCAGAAATATTTCAATTATAGCTGAATAGTTTTGTCGACACCAACATTACCATATCTGTCATGGCAATGTTGCACTACTCGCCATCTAATAGCTTTCGGAATTGTAGTCTTCTTGCAGATGTTCTTCAGATGTTGATTCGTGCTCCGATAAAAGATTTCTTTTGATTCTGGTAAGTTTTTCATCGTAATGTTAAAACTATTTTGTTCTTAATCTCTATTGTTAAAAACTTATTTCGGACCTGTTTACTCGAAAATGTAATATGGTACAACTAGTTGGGGAGGTACCTACTTTAATGCTCTTGAGCCTTTTGTATTATCGCAAAAGCATGTCGCAAGAATCATTTATAATAAGAACAGATTAACCAGTACATGGCCTTTATTTCAAAATCTTCGCTTCATACGTCTTAAACATCTATATGTTTATAAAGTACTTAAATTGTTCTTCATGAGAAGCGGTTCTTCTAACGCAATTTGGAGGTCAAACATACATAATATAGCTTAAGGGTAGATAATAAAATCTTTGTCAGAGTACCAGCTTCAAACACGAATCACTTTTCCAACTTTTTCACTGTCTCAGCACCTAAACTCTTTAATAAACTGCCACACGATATAAGAATTTTAAAAGAAGGAAATATTTTTCTAAAAAAAGTGAAAAAATGGCTTTTCGCGAAGGATAGCTCAGAAGTCAAGAACTTATTGATTAACTTAACTTAAAAATTGTTAATAAAATTATTTATGGTATTGAATAACGAATAGTATTTATGATAAAGTTTCAATCAATATTTTTAATTAAGATGCCTATACTTTGTAAAATATTAGTAGTTCATTAAGTTTAGTTTCAGCTTTTTATTATAATATGGATATGTATATCGTATCTCTAAAAATAACTTTAAAAAAAATCAATATGTAACCGTTAACCCCACACAAAATTATTTTATAACTTTTCTTTTAAAATAGGTTCATTCGGCACTAGCCTTTATTGGTTACAGAACGAATTAATTTTATCTTTTTTCATTGCATTTTAAATTTGGTGAAGCAAAATGGTTACGATACACTCGGCCACCTGGAAAAGTTTTGTACAAAACTAGTTTGAAGGAGGATGAACCGTTAATAAACGTATCTTTCGCCGAGGCTATCCGGCGAAAGATACGTTGCATCTCTCTCGTTTTTGTGTAAATACTACTGCCGATTCACTCCTGGCTTATGCTTCAAAAAAACTTAATGTTCCTGTTAATCATCTATCATGCTTACCATTAGGAGCCACTTATAGCTATACGGAAAACCGGACCGAAAAAATTTTCAAATGGAAAATTTGGTATAATTTAATCAGATTTAAAACACAAATGCTACACTGATCGATGGCAATCAACTCAGAAAATTTATTTTGCAAATAAAAATTTGAATTGAACCTGTTTTTTTTTTTTTTTTTTTTGTTAAAAATGTATTTATTCATTTTTATGTTATACGTATAAAATAAAAATAAAAAATTACATTTTTAACAAAACGTATTTGTTCAATTAAAATTATTATGAACAAAAAACATTCTCTGCAATGATTGCCATCGATCAGTGTAGCATTTGTCTTATGGGCCAGTTATAGCGATACGGAAAACCAAACCAAAAAAATTTTCAAATGGAAAATTTTGTATGTTCTTATTCGATTTTTAAGACAAATGCTACACTGATCGATGACAATCAATGCAGAGAATTTTTTTGTTCATAATAATTTTAATTGAACAAATACTTTTTGTTAAAAATGTATTTGTTCATTTTAATTTTATACGTATCACAGAAAAATGTTTAAATACATTTTTAACAAAAAGTACAAGTTCAATTAAAATTTTTTTTTGCAAAATAAATTCTCTGAGTTGGTTGCCATCGATCAGTGTAGCATTTGTGTTTTAAATCTGATAATACTATACCAAATTTTACATTGTGCCGGTTTGGTTTTCCGTTTCGCTATAACTGGCCCCTTAAAAAGCGAATCAGAACATACAAATTTTTTCATTTGAAAATTTAGTAATTTATGGTTCGATTTAGAACACAAATGTTACACTGCTCGATGGCAATTAATTCAGAGAATTTATTTTGCAAATAAGAATTTGAATTGAACTTGTATTTTTTGTTAGAAATGTAGTATTTTATTTTTCTTTTATACGTATAACAGAAAAATAAATAAATACATTTTAAACAAAACGTACGAGTTCAATTAATTTTTTTATTTGCAAAATAAATTCTCTGAGTTGGTTGTCATCAATTAGTGTAACATTTGTGTTCTAAATCGAACCATAACATACTAAATTTTCCATTTGAAATTTTTTTCGGTTTGGTTTTCCGTATCGCTCTAACTGGCCCCTTAGTCAAAATAGATCCCGATACAAAGTTATTGAAATTTTTTAATCTTCGTTGGGGCGTACCGACATATATAGTTGAGAATGCTCTCAATGCAGAAAATTGGTCTCTTAATGGATAATTCTTTATTTTGTGGTTTTGTTATTGGTAGTAGAAGGTTTGTATAAAAGAAAATTTAAAAAAATCGGTTTGCCAAGAATGCATTTTAAGTGCATTTTGTCAAATTAAGAACAAATCTTTGGAAGGATATTTTGAGGATGCCTACGAAGGTTTCTATGAAGATTGGTCAAAAATCGGTGAAGTAGTTTTTCAGAAATGCATTTTTGGTGCATTTCGTCACAAATCTTCAAAATTGCCAATAATTTGGAATGCATAGTTTTAAAATAATGAAAATTAAATTTGATTTAGGTACTTTAGGTACTGGATTGCAATGTACAAAAAAAGTTTTAGAAAGGTGGGTGTCTGGGTGAATTTTTTGGATTTGAATTGAACCAGGTAAACAAATTTTTAGGTGGGAGGCGGTACGAAGTTTGTGTTTTACGCCTGTAGAGATGTTAGTTGTGTGTTCGAGAGTCGGCAACCTATCGGCACTCTCCGGACGGAAAAATAAAATGCACGAACTTGCCCTAACGTGTGACAGTGGTCTTGGGGCTTGAGATTTTGATAAAAATAAATTTTTCGGCTCGGTACGTCCGAGATCGGGATCAAATCTTAACTGATGAGCATTCCTAGCAAGACGATTATTACGGGGTAATCGTTTAAGGGGAGGAAAGCAGCTGGCTAAATAAACTGAGCATTTTTGCAAAAGAAGAGGTAAAATAAGGAAAGACATGAAACATTTCGACAATGTTCAAGTGATGGAAATGTTTAAATAATCCTTTTCTCCCCTATCAATTATAACGCTTTTTTTCAACTCTATCGAGCATATGTAAAGATGTTTGAGAAGCAACTGATGAGAGATGGGATTTATACTCGAGTTTAGGGCGTATAAACGCTTTGTAAATTGTAGCCAGATCAGAAGGGGTGATTAACAGGTTAACCACTTTCTATACATCAAACGCATCAAAATGTAGAATTTTTGATAGTTGAACTGATTTTAATTTACTAATCATTTAAGTGTGTGAAGCTTAAAACAAAAAATTCAGCCATTTCAAAAATGTTAAAAAAGGCGGTACGGAGTTCGCCGGGTCAGCTAGTATATATATATATTTTTTTTATAATCGTTATAAAACTGTTTTGTTACATTTGTTTTTACATTTTTTTTACTTGCGTATATAGGTACTATAAGGCAAGTTATGCATTCGTCGAATAAAAAAGTTTTGAGATAACAATCAAACATGACATTACGATGATAGCGAAGACGAAAAAAGATGGTCTAAATATTCTGTCCGTCAGACTGTCTGTCTGTCTGTCTGTCTGTCTGTATGTAGACCTACAGCCCAAACGGGTGGGCCGAATTGCTTCAAACTTGGTATATAGACTTTTTTAGGTATTGTACAGAGAGGAAATTGAAATTTTTTTTTAGCTCAAAAAATAACGGTACCTGCCATACAACCGTTATTTTAAAGCTTATTTTTCTCAAAAACGGCTCTAATGATTTTTATTTAAAAAAATCAGTGTTGCTTTTTAGGTACGACCAATCATATGGCTGAAAAAAAAGTTTTAAAAAATGGCTAAGAACGGTACTTTCCATAGGACCGTTTTTTTTGCTTTCGACTATCTCGAAAACGACTCAACCGATTCTTTCGAAATTTCACACACATATAGCTGTAGGTAGCTCAATTTGTATTGTATACCAATATTTTTGAAAAATACTTTTTTGTATTTTTAAAAGCATTTTAGAAAAAAAAAATTAAAAAATTAATATTTTGAAAACTGCTTATTAAATTTTTTTCTAAAAATTTTAAATAAATGTATTTGCTAAATACCTATGAAGTGGTGCTTTTGAATTTTTTTTGAAAATTTTTTTCAAAAAGTTTTTCAAAAAAAACTTTTTTTCTCAAAAACCGCTCCGCAGATTTTTCTAAATTTATTCTCATAAATTCAAATTAATCCAAGAAATAAAATGGCGTACTTTTTTTTCAGCTCAAATTAGTTTAAGTATTTATTTAAGAATTTTGAAAATTTTATTTTTATCAAAATCTCAAGCCCATAAACCACTGTCACTCATTAGAGCAAGTTCGTGCGACCCAGTCGTGCATTTTATTTATACTTACGTTGTTTCATCAGCGCCAGGTGTTACATTTTTTTCAATATTGTTCACATTATTTGTTGACTTATTATTTATTGTACATTTTATTTTAATAATTTTTTTAAATATTACATATAAAGCTACAATTACACAAATAAAAATGATAATGGAAACGGAAATGTTAACATGATCGTGTGTGACATGGAATAACAAATTGTTTTTCTTCATTAAATCCTTTATATTAATACTATAATTATCTAAATCCAGTTTTTCTATATGGGTGGTATGGGGTGAAATTTGGGATAAATTGGTTGGGATTATTATTTCTTCGGGTATAGTTGATTCTTCTAAAAAGTATGAAATAGGAGTTTTATTGTATATTGTGTTTGATGCCTGGAGGTAAACTTCTTTCGTTATTGCTTTACAGAATGGGTCTATACTCAAAATTCCACTATCCGATATTAAAATGGTTTTTGGTACGTCTTCGCACAAAATCCTAACGCTTGTTGGATTGGGCATGACAAACAGCCATGAATTCTTGTTCATAAGATTGAACCAAACTTCTTGCTGAAGAGCAAATATTTTTGTTTCACAAGTAGCATAATTTTGAATCCCTGATATTATCTGTATTATACAGTTGTCAGTGTTATGGTTGTGTATCACAAAATTTTTTTCGCATATAAAATGATTGGAGTCTGTTTTGGTGCATTTATTTAGATCTTCATTATTCAAAAATATGTATCGCCTATAGTTTTCATTTATAGCGACAAATTCACTATATACTGAGACATAGCTGTATGTGCTCTTTTTGTATTTAGCTGGTAGTGGTGTTAGTTTTACTAAATTAAATTCTTCATCTACCAGTGGAATAGTAACTTCTATCATAAGGTTCTGATTTACGAAAATTGGAGTCGTTGTTGTGATTTTATTTATAATGGGAATGTTCATTCTAGATATTTTTACTGGAAATCTTATATTGTGTGGAAGTTCTAATTGGATTTGTTTTAATGTAGTAATGAAAACTTCTGAATTGAGGAATCTACTATCTAGCTTATTTGCCTTTGCACCTTGTAAAATGTCTAGTATTTGTGATTGTATTGAAAGGATTTGTGTAGCACACATAGATGGTAAATCGTTTTCATTGGTGTCTTTCTGTGACATAACTGCACCGATGGCTTCATTGCTTGCATCAGTTGTTATACAGAAAGTTTTTTCGAAATTGGGATATCGCAAAATAGGGGGTTCGATAATTGCTTGTTTTAATTGATTAAAGGATTCATCGCAAAATGCATCCCATTTAAAGAGTACATCTTTACGCAAAAGTTTGTTCCAGGGGTTAGCTAGTTTAGAAAAGTTTTTTATGAACTTTCTGTAATATCCTGCCAAACCAAGAAAAGATTTAATGTCTTTTTGGTTCTTGGGAATCTCTATATTTTGAATAGCCGAGATCTTTTCTGGGTCAGGTTTAACTCCTGATTCTGAAATTACGTGTCCTAAATACATGACTTCTTTCTCTAAAAACTTGCACTTCTCTAATTGGATTTTAAGATTGTATTTATCTAAAGCTTGAAATACTTCAATTAGTTTTTTGTTATGATCATCTAAGTTCTTTCCATAGATCATAATGTCGTCCAGATATACCAAACATTTTATGCCTTGTAGTCCTGTAAGGACTTTATTCATTAACCGCTGAAAAGTGGGAGGAGCATTACGTAAACCAAATGGCATTCTATTGAACTCAAAATGTCCGTTAGGTGTACTGAATGCTGTTTTCTCTTTATCTCTCTCATTTACTTCAATTTGATGAAATCCACTGGCTAGATCCAGTGTTGTGAAGTACTTCGAATCGCCCAGTTGTCCGAGAATATCTTCAATGTTTGGTATTGGATACGCATCTGCGATGGTCACTTCGTTAAGTTTTCTGTAGTCCACTACTACTCTCCACTTCTGTTTTCCTTTCTTGGGCACGACTAATAGAGGAGCATTCCATGGACTTGAACTTGGCCTAATTATTTCATCTTGTAACATTTTGTCTACTTGATTCTTTATTTCTTGAGTGTGAATTTGTGCTAAACGATATGGTCGAATGTTGACTGGGGGTATACTTGGGTTTGTCTTTATTTGATGTGTAATTCCAGACATAGTGGACAGGGTATCGCCATCGAGAAAGAATAAGTGGTTGTAATCGCGGCAAATATCCACGATAGATTTCTTTTCTTCAATATTTAGGTGCTCTAGTTGGAGTTGGTTTTGAATCTTACTCAATCTGTCGTTCATAACATATTGAGTATCAAATGAACTTAAGTTATAAATGTAATAGTTATTACTATTTGCAAATTCTTAATTAAGATCGTTTAAGACGACGTCTTCATTGTTGGCGTTTAACACGGATATGTATATTTATCCATTTTTTGGTTCAGTCATAGCAGAAGAAGTATAAACTTGAGGATGAATTTCTTTTGCGAAATATATTCGATTCAGTTGTTCGTAAATACGTCCATATTTAATTATTTTTTCAGACCTAGCAGGTATAGTAATAGATTTTCGTTTATTAATGAAGTCGATAGTATATCTCTTATTCTTGGAATGGTACGTTAAGGTATTGTCTTTATAATTTAGTATTGCATTGAAATTCCGAAAAAAAAAATCCATCTTGGGTTATGGGGAAATTTTCGGGTACTACATGAAATAGATATTTTAGTTTTGCTCCTGGTGTTATTTCTATATTTTGAAGAATTGTGCCCAGTGTAAACGTAGGAGTACTACCTATGCCTTTTAACTCAGTTACATTATTTGTATGAACCCAAAGTTCTTGGTTTAATTTACTTATTTTTATTAAACTCAGGCTTGCGCCTGTGTCTAAAAGCATAATGTTTTTGTTGGATATAGTATCTTTGGAAATTATGTTAATTTCACTCTTGAAATTAGAAGCATTATTTAAGCGGCCTATATGAGCAACGCATTTTGGTTTTTCGTTTTGATTTGGCATACTTTTAGGATTTTGAGAAGAAGTGGTATTTATATCAGAGCTAAGCGGTTGGTTCAGAAAATCGTATAGATTATTTATTGGTGCGGCACTTCTGTTTTGACGGTAGTGTTGATTTAGTAATATATTTTTATACCCTTTCCAAAGTCGAGCCTCTCTTAAGAAAGAATTAAACAATTGATATTAAATTGATTAAAATTACTTTTATTTAAACAGAAATGATTAGGGCACTGCAACGCTTTGTGATAACAACGTTGTTTGTTTTGTTGTCCGGTGCATAAACAAACAATGCAGATGGCTTTCCGACACGCGAACACGCCACGTACAGTTGTCCATGTGAAAAGTAAGGGAATTCAAGATTAAGGCCACACACTTGTAACGATTGGCCTTCCGATTTGTTAATTGTCATGGCGAATGCGATTCGAACGGGAAACTGAATCCGCTTTAACTCGAACGGCAAGTCGTTCTGTATCATAAAAATTCTTGGAATGAGAACTTCTTCGCCTTTGAGCTTGCCTTTGATTATTGTTGCTTGGATGACGTTGTTCATGAGTTTCTTCACTGTCAACCTAGTTCCATTGCATAATTTTGGTTGGTTCAGATTTCGCAGCATTATGATGACAGAGCCGACTTTGAGTTGCAAATTGTGTGGTGGTAGACCAGGAACATCCAACGAATTCAAAAATTCAATTGGATAGTTTGTTGCTTCATCATCATTTATTATGCGATCCACCGATTAAAACGAATGCGATTTTATTTTGAATGATGAAATTCAAATCATCGACGTCCTTATTTTTCGCAGCTAATATCGCCCGTTCACTGAGCCAATCGTGGTTTAAATAATTGTGACCGATGTTAGGGAACACTTTACTGATGAGCTCTTCCTTCGATGATGTGAATTCACAAAAATCCAGCGGGAAAGAAATCAGGCCAGTTTCAGCATCAACGGTAATTTGACCATTTCCAATTGTAAACAGTTGTTTTGCAAAATCATCGGCTGATGGATCGTTCTGCAACGCAACTCGCATGTTCGTCGTCAACTGCAGCTTCTTTACGTATCGCCAGAATTAAGATAATTTCAGGCAAGCGTTGAGTTCATCTGCAGGCGTTGATCGCGGGATTACTGGTAAAATTTGACGGAAATCACCGGCTAGCAATATCATTGCTCCTCGAAAGCGTCTCACATTGTTCCGTAAATCTTTCATTGTTCAATCAAGAGCCTCCAATGCTCGCTTGTGTGCCATTGTGCATTCATCCCAGATGATAATTTTGCAAGTTTTCAACACTTGTGCCATAGCTGAATTTCTTGAAATATTGCATGTTGGTTCGTCATTCAACTGCAGATTCAGTGGCAATTTTAACGCTGAATGTGCTGTGCGACCACCTTCCAACAACGTGGCCGCTATTCCAGAAGAGGCAACCGCAAGTGCGATATCGGATCTTGACCGAATTGAAGCCAAAATAAAGGAAAGGAGAAACGTTTTGCTAGTTCCACCAGGTGCATCCAGGAAGAATATGCCACCGTTACCGTCGTCAACCGCCTTCATCAAAGAGTCGTACACGTTCTTTTGCTCGGGATTGAGCAGTGGGACATTGGTGCAAACTGTTTCTGTCAAAGCGTCTTGATCGAATTCTCGCTCGCGTTGCAATTCTCTATTGAATGCATCGTTCATTGAGCGATTGGGGGTTGGCATTCCCAGTTTACTCAACAGGTTGCTGCACATGAGCATACACATGTCTTCGATCAATATCAGCGCCTCGTTGCGGATCTCATCGTACATTTGAAGTTCGGGATTTGATGTTGATCTTCGAACTCGATGCAAAATATCGTCAGCCATGTTGTCCTTGTACTTGTCCCACAATATGAGGGGGTTCGATGGAAAACATGTCGAGATGATGATGGCAAACAATGTACGAATTTGAGTCGCAGGCGCAGAAACTGTAGCATCGGCAAGTGTTGCGTCCCAATGATTGTCGTTGGCAAGCAAATTCATCCGCTGACAGGCTTCTCTAAATGTGGCACACAGCACACCATCAACAGTCCGCAGGTTCTCGTACGAAGTTGGACCAGGCACATTGACCAAAAGCAATCGCAGATAGAAGCAGTCGTTATTTTTTGGATGAACAGTATAGATACGACCAAGTGCATCAGTTGAGTACACATCCGCATATCCAGCAACAGCTTGCCCTTGTTTTCGACGTTGAAATTTTTTGTACGACGCATTCCAAATATAATAGCGAGGCATTTCCGAGTAGAGCAGCGTTCTAGCGAACGGGTCACTTGCGCAGGTGGAGAAGAAACTCGTTAACGTTGTTGCTGGTGCCTGTTCAGCTCGCTGAGCTGCATTCTCTTCCCTGAAATATACGCGCTGACCATTCTCCAAGTGAACCGCCAAATGTTGAACGGTCGAATGGCGTTGGTGTATCGGAAAGGAAAATATTCTCCAAATTGCCTCATTGCAACTCACATAACGCCCTAATTGATAGCACGACACTTCGTCATTCTTATCTGGACACTCAAGACCAAAAACCGCCATGTCGCTTCCTTTGTTGGCGTACTTGCAAACGTACTTGATGGACTTCACCGAATTGCAGTATTCAACGTTTATGTGCGTGTTAAATACTTTAGAGAGAAGAGGACAATATGGAACAATTCAAGTGTTGTCCACCAAGACATCTTTCCCTTTCACTTTCATTGCGACTGTTCTGCCATTGTCATCTGGTGATCGCCGCCTATACAATGGGTATCCATCGTTGATAGTGATTGTCTCTGCCAGGAGGGAATGTGGATATCGCTTAGAACATTTATTTGCGACCATGCAAGGCGAATCTGGATTGTGATTTCCGCAAGGCCCATGAATCATCTGCGTAGTTACGACTTCACACAATTCCGGGTCGGCTTCTTTACTGGGTATTTCGGTGCTAATGATTGAATCGACCTGGTCTGGTCGCTTCTGCCATTCCACCGAATACATCCAACAATGCGGCTGTCCAAAAATATTGTGTTTCGTGATGAAGTCAATGATCATTAATAGTTTTTGTTTGAAAACTCGTGCAGTGATGTCGTGGCGGTCGCTCGAAGTTTGTCCGCAAAGTAAGAGTTGCGTAATTTCTGGCCATTTTGGATTGCAGGTGAATGTTATGAATAAGTCGGGGCGTCCGTAATGCCGCACATATGTCATTGCATCTTGCGCATATTCGTGCATATGCCTCGGACTTCCAACATATGTTGCTGGGAGAATAGTCAACCGGCCGATGTTTGCTGCTGCTGCATCTCCATCCAAATGTATGGCATCTCTTAAGTTAATGTATTCTTCCGAACGCAATTTGTTTTGATTTAATCGGATGAAATTTAGGCGTTCTGTTTCTATCTTAACGTACATGTTGACGCAATACTGTTGAAACAATCGGCGATATCTTAACAGATGGTTGTCGACATCCTGGCGAATCATGAAGCGATATGCGTAGAAGTTCATGCTGCTGACTTTCTTATTTGTATCATGCCCTGAAAGATAATCCCATTAATAGTTGATGAAAAAGATATGTCGGAAAACTGAGGAACTAACCGAAGAGTGGGCTTACCATTTTAATTTGAAAATGGTAGCCATCATCGCCTTCCGAAAACATAAGCGGATATTGTAATGTGTCGTATGACCGGTGGGTCTCCATCACTCGTAGAAACTGTCCATTATCACTTCGCTTGAGGACTATGTCGCGTGATTGAACATTTTCGCCAGCATTTAGCACCGCTACCTAGTCAATTGTTGGAGCATTAAATTGTCGTGCATGGGTACCACTTGGTCTTTTGTCTGCGCTGATAATAATCTTATAATGATCAGAAGGCATCGCTTCCAATGCAGTTTTGAATACTTTAACCAACGCATTGCGTTCGTGTAGGAGTTGTTGCAACTGTTCGATGATCTCAGGTTTCATAGCACGAAAAATAGCACAACGCTGATCGAGTTCCTCATTTGAATTTCCAAGAAAATAAATCTGAAGGAACTTATGATGCTCGTTCAATTGCGGCAAAAGAGCTCCCACACGATGGTGGATTTGTCCTTGGATCTGAATAGTAGAAGGATAATGTGACAATTTATCCACACTGGACATAATGTTAAAGTTCTTCTGACGACATTACCTTAAAGGTGGGATTGTAACCACGTTCTTGGATAACAGTGGCTCCAAAAGACGTCATTTGGAAGCAGCCGTTGTATTGTTGAATGTGCGCGAGGAAATGCCGTGATTGCGTTGTATCTTTATACAGAAGTGATCGCAATGGCTGCGGTGGCGGGGCCAAAACAGGTAATTTTACTTTTCCTCCTGCACAACACAACCCAGGCGTTTCCGCCGAGAACTTCAATGCATTGCAATGCTGACAGACGACATTCAATGGCCAAATATTAACGCACGGAAGATCATTGCACGTAAGTGTGGAATCATATCTGAATGCAGCCCGATTTAAATTATAAGGTGGCGCTCGTGTCCTTCGCTCTTTACGTCGATTAAAGTTACGTTCATCTAGATCATCATTTGTACGACGGGTGGCTCTTGCTACACGATCTGCTTCCATATGCTTGGCTATATCCTCTTGTGAAAATGCGTCACGCATGTTAGTCATTCGTAAACGGACTTGTTCATTGCGATGTGCATGCTGTTCATCCATTTGATTCGCACGTAGATTAGCCACTCGTCTCGTATTTTTATTGCGCGCTCCAATGTTTGATTGCCTTATTGGTGGCATAATGACACCTACGCGATCTGCTTCCATATGATCGGCTATCTCCTCTTGTGATTCTTGATTCGCATTCGCACGCAGAATAGCCACTCGTCTCGTGTTTTTATTGCGCGCTCCAATGTTTGATCGTCTTATTGGCGGCATAATGACACTTATAGAAAAATCCTGCAGGGACAATATTGTGTTATTTAATTAAAACCAAAATCTTTGATTAAATTCATTTATTGTAATTGTACTGTACAAAGGTTGAGCTGCGACTGACTGGTTATGCCAGTCAGCATCAGCACTGTATGACTTATTAATATAGAGATTAAAGAGAGAGATGAATAGAGAGAATGCATTACAATATGAGAATACATTTTGATACAACATCTTCCTTTTTTTTTTTTTTTTTTTTTTTTTTTTTTTTTTAATTCATTTATATATGATTTAAATTGAATTCTCTTACTAAGCCATATAAAAAAAAATAACTTTTTGTACATTATGCTTGGTAAAACTGTGTCTTTTTGCTAAGTCGCCCAAAGCGAGTTTGGTAGTGACCCTGCTGCTCAAAGTGTGGTGATGGTGATTGTTTAGCTTCACAATTTTCATAAAAAACTTTTTCATCGTTATCTTGCTTACCTGCTGGTTGTCTATCGAGATTTAATTTACTATGACTGTACTCAACATTTTGTAGATCACCCATCCTATTTACATTTGGAAAATTTAAGGACTTTCTCAATTGCTCTGTATTTCTCCTCACTAAATTATTGTTCTCTGTTCGGATGATGTAAGACCTCGGGTTTTTATATTTCGATTCAACAACAGCGGGTTCCCATATCTTGTCTCTTTTGTAAACTACAAAATCACCTGGACTTAATTCCAACTCTTTCCTATTAGCCCTACTGTCATAATATAACTTCTGTTTCGCTGTCATAAGATTCATCCTATCTATCTCATCTCTCACTACCTGTGGTTGAAGCTGTTTTTTAAAAATTGGGAGCTTAGACCGAAGGATTCTACTCATAAGTAATTGAGAAGGTGTATAGTTTAAATGAGCTACTTTCGTACTTCGATACTCCAATAACATCGCGTTTATGTCGGTTTTTTCAACTAACGCCTTTCTAAGCATGTTCTTAGCTATACCTACTGTTTTTTCAGCCAAGCCATTTGACCTCGGATGGTATAAAACTGGAATAAGTAAATCTGAACTCCCAAGTGCTTGCAAATTGCTTGCACGTAAAGGAGTTAAATGGTTGATTATCGCATACGACTTCCTCTGGAATACCATGTACAGAAAAAATTTCTTTCATTGCTTGTACCACACTCGTTGCTGTCTTTGAGTCAAGTTCCTTTAAATCAAACCATCTTGAAAAATAATCCACAATAATAATATAATTTTTTCCTTTAAATTCGAGAATGTCACAACCAACTTTCTGATATGGAAGCTCAGGAGTCTTATGTGGAATCATTACATGCCTTGCATTGTTGGACCTAAATTTTTCACAAGTATGGCAACGACTTATGACATTTTCAATGTCTCTTTTCATATAGGGCCAGTAAAATAAACTCCTGGCGCGATCAATTGTTTTGGTAATGACAAAATGGCTTTCATGTAGCGCGTTCAGCGCATGTGGAATCATCGTATTTGGAACAAACACTCTGTTTTCATAGAACACTAGCCCGTTGTCCTCATATAAGCGGTCCTTAATATTCCAAAAGAATTTCAAATTATCTGGCACTTTGCTTTTTGTGTCCGGCCATCCTTTTTTATAATATTGTACTAATCTTCCTAAAACATCATCTTTGCTTGTCTCCTGTATATAAAGGTTTTTTGTTTTATCCCCTATACTAACTGAGTGTATATATTCCGTTGCTATATCTGATAAATTCACATCTGTATCCATCCCAGTGCTCCGAGATAAAAGGTCTGCAATGTGGAGATCTTTACCTGGAATATACCTAACATCTAAATCATACATTGTAAGTTTAATCTTCATTCTTTGCAGTCTGGTTGAATAACTATTTTCAAGGGATTTGCTCATGATTGATATTAACGGCTTGTGGTCTGTATGAACTATCACTGGTCTGCCATAGATATAACAGTGAAATTTCTTACATGCAAATAGTATCGCCAATAGTTCTTTTTCTATTTGAGCATAACGAGTTTCTGCGCTTGTTAGGCTTTTAGATGCATAGCAGATTGGTCTTCCTTGCTGCAGAAGGCAACATCCTAACCCGTCTTTTGATGCATCTGATTGAATCACTGTCGGCACAGAAGGATCAAATGTGTACAGTGTAGTAGCCTTCTCAATTGCTTGTTTTATATTGGAGAAAATTTTTGAATGATAGTCATTCCAGACGAATAAAACATTTTTCTTTAGAAGTTCCCTTAATGGAGCCGTCATACTAGCAAGATTTGGAATGAACGATCGCAAATAGTTAATGGTTCCTAGTATTTTTTGCAAATCTTTTTGATTGTTTGGCTCCCTTATGCCTTTTATAGCATTAATTCTACCTGGATCTGGAGTCATCCCTGCGGCTGAAAAAATATGCCCCAAGTATTTGACGCTTTCGACCCTGTACTGTATTTTATTAGGGTTAAACTTAATATTCAGACTCCTAGCTTTCTCAATTACCCTTTCCAGATTTGTATCATGTTCTTCGCGAAACTTTCCTCCTACAATTATATCGTCGATATAAACGAATGTACCTTGCATCTGTCAAAAATATCTGGCGTTAAGCTTTTGAAAAATCTCTGCTGCTACCTTGATCCCAAAAGGCAACACATTGAATACATATGCACCAAAAGGAGTACTAAAAACGACAAATTTCTTTGATTCTTCATCAAGCTGCAACTGCCAAAAACCTTCTTTCAAGTCTAACACAGTAAAAATTGTAAGATCACGCATTGCATCTCGAAAATCTTCTATTGTAGGTATTAGGAAGTGTTCTTCCATGAGCACCTTATTCAAATCTTTAGGATCCAAGCATATTCGTAATGATCCATCATTCTTTTCAACTACGACCAAGTTATGAGACCATTCAGTGGGACCATCATATTTAGATATTATACCTCTTTTTTCCATTTTAACCAGTGTATCCCTAACCCGCTCTTTAATGCCTAATGGTATTCGTCTTGGTGGCTTGTTAACTGGAGAGACTTCACTATGAAGTTCTAAGTGACATTTATCTGGAAAATGTCCAAATCCTTCGAAAACATCTTTGTTTTTCTGCATAAATGTTTTGCCATCATCTGTACTCACATCATCAACCCTCTTTAATAAGCCTAAATTCACACAAGATTCTATACCAAGCAAAGGCTGACAACCTCTCTCTGTTACTACGAAACTTAACTCATAATTTTGTCCCTTATGTTTTATCCTGCATGCTGTCGAACCTATCACCGAAAGCTTATATCCACCATATGCCTCCAATCTACTCGAAAACTTTTTCAATTTGGGTAAAGGATTTATATCATCAAAAATGTTTTTGGGTATTATATTTACTTGGGATCCACTATCAAGCTTAAATTCTACTTCTCTATTCCCAACAACCAATTTTTCAGTCCAGCAATTATAATTGTTAACAACATTAACAACCGAGTCAATAAATAATTCGCAATCACCATCAGAACTCTCATACTCAACAGCAACATCACTTACTTGTTTACGCTTCTGGCACACTGTAGCAAAATGGTTAAACCTTCCGCAAGCTGCACATTTTCTTCCAAAAGCTGGACATTGTCCTTTAACATGCGCGTGACCACAATATGTGCACTTCTTTTTAAAGTCCCTAGCTTTATTATCATCGCTTGTATTCCCAAATTGCTGTGCATTATCTTTACATAATCTAGAATCAAAATTAAAATTATTATTAAGCTTTCGATATCCCGTTGGTTTACTTCCCCCGTTCCTCCTTATCGCATGTATTGATGTTGTTGGTATTTCTGCCTCTTTTGTCTCGCCCTGCATGATTTTACATTGCATGCCTGTGATTTCAGCAATTCGACATGTTTCTATTGCCTTATCAAGTGTCAAGTCACTCTTCAGCAATTGAGTTTGTGTGTTACGATCAGCAATCCCAATTACAATTCTGTCCCTCAGCATGCTTTTCTTTCCATCTCCAAAATTGCAACTTTCCACCAGCGGAGCTATATCTTTCAGGAAATGATCGAAAGGTTCTCCTTCTTTTTGATTCCGGGTATAAAAACGATATCTCTCATATACTTCGTTTGTGCGTGGATTGCAGTATTCTTCGAACTTCTTTTTCACCTCCGTTATCTTCTTTTTATCAGCCTCTGATAGCCCAAATGTGTGAAACAATTCAATGGCTTCAGTACCTGCACAACTTAGGAATCTGGCTACTTGTATATCTTCATCCTCTATATTAGTTTTTGTTGCAGAAGAATAAATTTCAAAATGACTTTTAAATTTCTTCCAATTTTCTTGGAGATTGCCATCTAAATTTAGGTGCTCCGGCTTCGGGAAATCCATGATCGTTTAGGTTAGCCACTTTTTTCAAGTCACGTGACACTATCTAGTGTGTACTTAGAGAAATTAAACCAAATTTGTACGTCACTGCAAGACTTTTTATGTAAATTTTATTAATTTTTTTTTTTTTTTTTTTTTTTTGATTTTTTGATTTCTGCCAATTTTATCGATATACCGACTGCGCCATGTGTTATTTAATTAAAACCAAAATCTTTGATTAAATTCATTTATTGTAATTGTACTGTACAAAGGTTGAGCTGCGACTGACTGGTTATGCCAGTCAGAATCAGCACTGTATGACTTATTAATATAGAGATTAAAGAGAGAGATGAATAGAGAGAATGCATTACAATATGAGAATACATTTTGATACAACATTAGCATAACCATCTATATCAATTGCATTACACACAAATAGGTCGTTCACAAAATACCTTATTAAAATTCGTTATCGATAAAATTAAAGCCTCAATTTTAGTTATCACAATGTTCTAAAAAAAAAGAAAAAAAAATTAACACTAATCCATTAAATTTCACTTCGCACTTGGTAACTTTGTAGATACCTTTATACACTGTGTTGGTCACCAAACAAAATACTATTTAAAAGTTAAAAAGTTAAATTAATTTACGGACTATATTGAAGTTCAACTAATTTTACGTTTATTTAATTTTTTTTGAATTATAGATCGAAAAATTTGTCAATTTATATTTTTTTAGCTTATTTTTATTGTTTTTGCTAGTGAAAAAAAAAAATTGAAATTAAAAAAAAAACCGGCTCCGTTGTGTGTTTACCTGGTTCAAAACTAATCCAACAAAAAAAATCCTCATGCAAATCGGATAATATTTAGCCAAGTAATGCTTGTACAAAGAACAAAGTCATTACTTGGCGATATTTTTTCCGCAATTTTTTGTTTTAACGATTTTTAAAAATACCGTTCAAAAATTGATAAATTCGGCTCTGCTATTCGTTTACCTGGTTTAATACAAACCCAACAAAAAAATCCCCATGCTGACCCGGCGAACTTCGTTCTGCCTTAAATTGACTAAATGTCCCTTTCGAAAGTCAAGCCTCTCTTAAGAAAGAATTAAACAATTGATATTAAATTGATTAAAATTACTTTTATTTAAACAGAAATGATTAGGTCACTGCAACGCTTTGTGATAAACAACGTTGTTTGTTTTGTTGTCCGGTGCATAAACTAACAATGCAGATGGCTTTCCGACACGCGAACACGCCACGTACAGTTGTATATGTGAAAAGCAAGGGAATTCAAGATTAAGGCCACACACTTGTAACGATTGGCCTTGCGATTTGTTAATTGTCATGGCAAATGCGGGTCGAACTTGAAACTGAATCCGCTTAAACTCGAATGGCAAGTCGGTTGGTATCAAAGGAATTCTTGGAATGAGAACTTCTTCGCCTTTGAACTTGCCTTTGATTATTGTTACTTGGATGACTGTAAACTTAGTTCCATTGCATAGTTTTGGTTGGTTCAGATTGCGCAGCATTATGATGACAGAGCCGACTTTGAGTTGTAAATTGTGTGGTGGTAGACCGGGAACATCCAAATATAATAGCAAAGCATTTTCGAGTAGAGCAGCTATAACTAACGGGTCACTTGCACATGTGGAGAAGAAACTCGTTAAAAAAAAAAACAAAAAACCGGCTCCGTTGTGTGTTTACCTGGTTCAAGACAAATCCAACAAAAAAATCCTCATGCAAATCGGATAATATTTAGCTAAGTTATGCTTGTACAAAGAACAAAGTCATAATCTGTCGATATTTGTTCTGCAATTTTGTGTTTTAACGATTTCTAAAACTTACCGTCCAAAATTTGAAAAATTCGGCTCCGCTATCTGTTTACCTTGTTTAATACAAACCCAACAAAAAAATCCCAATGCAAATCGGATGATATTCAGCCGAGTTAGGCGCGTACAAACAGACACCAATTCATTTTTATAACTATACTAGCTGACCCGGCGAACTTCGTTCCGCCTTAAATTGATTAAATGTCCCTTTCGAAAGTCGAGCCTCTCTTAAGAAAGAATGAAACAATTGATATTAAATTGATTAAAATTACTTTTATTTAAACAGAAATGATTAGGTCACTGCAACGCTTTGTGATAAACAACGTTTTTTGTTTTGTTGTCCGGTGCATAAACAAACAATGCAGATGGCTTTCCGACACGCGAACATGCCACGTACAGTTGTCCATGTGAAAAGCAAGGGAATTCAAGATTAAGGCCACACACTTGCAACGATTGGCCTTGCGATTTGTTAATTGTCATGGCGAATGCGGGTCGAACGGAAAACTGAATCCGCTTTTACTCGAACGGCAAGTCGTTCTGTATCATAGGAATTCTTGGAATGAGAACTTCTTCGCCTTTGAGCTTGCATTTGATTATTGTTGCTTGGATGACGTTGTTCATGAGTTTCTTCACTGTCAACCTAGTTCTATTGCATAATTTTGGTTGGTTCAGATTTCGCAGCATTATGATGACAGAGCCGACTTTGAGTTGCAAATTGTGTGGTGGTAGACCAGGAACATCCAACGAATTCAAAAATTCAATTGGATAGTTTGTTGCTTCATCATCATTTATTACGCGATCCACCGATTAAAACGAATGCGATTTTATTTTGAATGACGAAATTCAAATCATCGACGTCCTTATTTTTCGCAGCTAATATCGCACGTTCACTGAGCCAATCGTGGTTTAAATAATTGTGACCGATGTTAGGGAACACTTTACTGATGAGCTCTTCCTTCGATGATGTGAATTCACAAAAATTCAGCGGGAACGAAATCAGGCCAGTTGCAGCATCAACGGTAATTTGACCATTTCCAATTACCAGCAGTTGTTTTGCAAAATCATCGGCTGATGGATCGTTCTGCAACGCAACTCGCATGTTCGTCGTCAACTGCAGCTTCTTTACGTATCGCCAGAAATAAGATAATTTCAGGCAAGCGTTGAGTTCATCTGCAGGCGTTGATCGCGGGATTACTGGTAAAATTTGACGGAAATCACCGGCTAGTAATATCATTGCTCCTCCAAAGCGTCTCACATTGTTCCGTAAATCTTTCATTGTTCAATCAAGAGCCTCCAATGCTCGCTTGTGTGCCATTGTGCATTCATCCCAGATGATAATTTTGCAAGTTTTCAACACTTGTGCCATAGCTGAATTTCTTCAAATATTGCATGTTGGTTCGTCATTCAACTGCATATTCAGTGGCAATTTTAACGCTGAATATGCTGTGCGACCACCTTCCAACAACGTGGCCGCTATTTCAGAAGAGGCAACCGCAAGTGCGATGTCGGATCTTGACCGAATTGAAGCCAAAATCAAGGAAAGGAGAAACGTTTTGCCAGTTCCACCAGATGCACCCAGGAAGAATATGCCACCGTTACCGTCGTCAACCGCCTTCATCAAAGAGTCGTTCACGTTCTTTTGCTCGGGATTTAGCAGTGGGACATTGGTGCGAACTGTTTCTGAACCAACCAAAATTATGCAATGGAACTAGGTTGACAGTGAAGAAACTCATGAACAACGTCATGTTTTCCATCGAATCCCCTCATATTGTGGGACAAGTACAAGGACAACATGGCTGACGATATTTTGCATCGAGTTCGAAGAACAACATCAAATCCCGAACTTCAAATGCAACTCAAAGTCGGCTCTGTCATCATAATGCTGCGAAATCTGAACCAACCAAAATTATGCCATCCCACCGAATACATCCAACAACGCGGCTGTCCAAAAATATTGTGTTTCGTGATGAAGTCAATAATCATAAATAGTTTTTGTTTGAAAACTCGTGCAGTGATGTCGTGGCGGTCGCTCGAAGTTTGTCCGCAAAGTAAGAGTTGCGTAATTTCTGGCCATTTTGGATTGCAGGTGAATGTTATGAATAAGTCGGGGCGTCCGTAATGCCGCACATATGTCATTGCATCTTGCGCATATTCGTGCATATGCCTCGGACTTCCAACATATGTTGCTGGGAGAATAGTCAACCGGCCGATGTTTGCTGCTGCTGCATCTCCATCCAAATGTATGGCATCTCTTAAGTTAATGTATTCTTCCGAACGCAATTTATTTTGATTAAATCGGATGAAATTTAGGCGTTCTGTTTCTATCTTAACGTACATGTCGACGCAATACTGTTGAAACAATCGGCGATATCTTAACAGATGATTGTCGACATCCTGGCGAATCATGAAGCGATATGCGTAGAAGTTCATGCTGCTGACTTTCTTATTTGTATCATGCCCTGAAAGATAATCCCATTAATAGTTGATGAAAAAGATATGTCGGAAAACTGAGGAACTAACCGAAGAGTGGGCTTACCATTTTAATTTGAAAATGGTAGCCATCATCGCCTTCCCAAAACATAAGCGGATATTGTAATGCGTTGTATGACCGGTGGGTCTCCATCACGCGTTGAAACTGTCCATTATCATGTCGCTTGAGGGCTATGTTTCGTGATTGAACATTTTCGCCAGCAATTAGCACCGCTACATAGTCAATTGTTGGAGCATTAAATTGTCGTGCATGGGTACCACTTGGTCTTTTATCTGCGCTGATAATAATCTTATAATGATCAGAAGGCATCGCTTCCAATGCAGTTTTGAATACTTTAACCAACGCATTGCGTTCGTGTAGGAGTTGTTTCAATTGTTCGATGATCTCACGTTTCATAGCACGAAAAATAGCACAAAGCTGATCGAGTTCCTCATTTGAATTTCCAAGAAAATAAATCTGAAGGAACTTATGATGCTCGTTCAATTGCGGCAAAAGAGCTCCCACACGATGGTGGATTTGTCCTTGGATCTGAATAGTAGAAGGATAATTTGACAATTTATCCACACTGGACATAATGTTAAAGTTCTTCTGACGACATTACCTTAAAGGTGGGATTGTAACCACGTTCTTGGATAACAGTGGCTCCAAAAGACGTCATTTGGAAGCAACCGTTGTATTGTTGAATGTGCGCGAGGAAATGCCTTGATTGCGTTGTATCTTCATACAGAAGTGACCGCAATGGCTGCGGTGGCGTTGCCAAAACAGGTAATTTTACTTTTCCTCCTGCACAACACAACCCAGGCGTTTCCGCCGAGAACTTCAATGCATTGCAATGCTGACAGACGACATTCAATGGCCCAATATTAACGCACGGAAGATCATTGTACGTTAGTGTGGAATCATATCTGAATGCAGCTCGATTTAAATTATAAGGTGGCGATCGTGTCCTTCGCTCTTTACGTCGAATAAAGTTACGTTCATCCAGATCATCATTTGTACGACGGGTGGCTCTTGCTACACGATCTGCTTCCATATGATTGGCTATATCCTCTTGTGAAAATGCGTCACGCATGTTAGTCATTCGTAAACGGACTTGTTCATTCCGATGTGCATGCTGTTCATCCATTTGATTCGCACGTAGATTAGCCACTCGTCTCGTATTTTTATTGCACGCTCAAATGTTCGATTGCCTTATTGGTGGCATAATGACACCTACGCGATCTGCTTCCATATGATCGGCTATCTCCTCTTGTGATTCTTGATTCGCATTCGCACGCAGAATAGCCACTCGTCTCGTGTTTTTATTGCGCGCTCCAATGTTTGATCGTCTTATTGGCGGCGTAATGACACTTATAGAAAAATCCTGCAGGGACAATATCATTAGCATAACCATCTATATCAATTGCATTACACACAAATAGGTCGTTCATAAAATACCTTATTAAAATTCGTTATCGATAAAATTAAAGCCTCAATTTTAGTTATCACAATATTCTAAAAAAAAGAAAAAAATTAACACTAATCCATTAAATTTCACTTCGCACTTGTTAACTTAGTGGATACCTCTATACACTGTGTTGGTCACCAAACAAAATACTTTTTAAAAGTTAAAAAGTTAAATTAATTTACGGACTATATTGAAGTTCAACTAATTTTACGTTTATTTAATTTTTTTTGAATTATAGATCGAAAAATTTGTCAATTTATATTTTTTTAGCTTATTTTTATTGTTTTTGCTAGTGAAAAAAAAATTGAAATTAAAAAACAAAACCGGCTCCGTTGTGTGTTTACCTGGTTCAAAACTAATCCAACAAAAAAAATCCTCATGCAAATCGGATAATATTTAGCCAAGTAATGCTTGTACAAAGAACAAAGTCATTACTTGGCGATATTTGTTCCGCAATTTTTTGTTTTAACGATTTTTAAAAAATACCGTTCAAAAATTGAAAAATTCGGCACCGCTATTCGTTTACGTGGTTTAATACAAACCCAACAAAAAAATACCCATGCTGACCCGGCGAACTTCGTTCTGCCTTAAATTGACTAAATGTCCCTTTCGAAAGTCGAGCCTCTCTTAAGAAAGAATTAAAAAATTGATATTAAATTGATTTAAATTACTTTTATTTAAACAGAAATGATTAGGTCACTGCAACACTTTGTGATAAACAACGTTGTTTGTTTTTTTGTCCGGTGCATAAACAAACAATGCAGATGGCTTTCCGACACGCGAACACGCCACGTACAGTTGTCCATGTGAAAAGCAAGGGAATTCAAGATTAAGGCCACACACTTGCAACGATTGGCCTTGCGATTTGTTAATTGTCATGGCGAATGCGGGTCGAACGGAAAACTGAATCCGCTTATACTCGAATGGCAAGTCGGTTGGTATCAAAGTAATTCTTGGAATGAGAACTCCTTCGCCTTTGAACTTGCCTATGATTATTATCGCTTGGATGACGTTGTTCATGAGTTTCTTCTCTGTCAACTTAGTTCCATTGCATAGTTTTGGTTGGTTCAGATTGCGCAGCATTATGATGACAGAGCCGACTTTGAGTTGCAAATTGTGCGGTGGTAGACCGGGAACATCCAACGAATTCAAAAATTCAATTGGATAGTTTGTTGCTTCGTCATCATTTGTTACGTGATCCACCGACTTGAGCGAATGCAGTGGAGCTGCGATTTTATTTTGAATGATGAAATTCAAATCATCTACGTCCTTATTTGTCGCAGCTAATATCGCGCGTTCACTGAGCCAATCGTGGTTCCAATAACTGTGACCGATGTTAGGGAACACTCTGCTGATAAGTTCTTCCTTCTATGATGTGAATTCACAATTCAGCGGGACCGAAATCAGGCCAGTTGCAGCATCAACGGTAATTCAACCATTTCCAATTGCCAATGGTTTTTTTTTTCAAAATCATCGGCTGATGGATCGTTCTGCAACGCAACTCGCATGTTCGTCGTCAACTGCAGCTTCTTTACGTATCGCCAGAAATACGATAATTTTAGGCAAGCGTTGAGTTCATCTGCAGGCGTTGATCGCGGGATTAGTGGTAAAATTTGACGGAAATCACCGGCTAGCAATGTCATTGCTCCTCAAAAGCGTCTCATATTGTTCCGTAGATCTTTCATTGTTCGATCAAGAGCATTCATCCCAGATGATAATTTTGAAAGTTTTCAACACTTGTGCCATAGCAGAATTTTTTGAAATATTGCATGTTGGTTCGTCATTCAACTGCAGATTCAGTGGCAATTTTAACGCTGAATGTGCTGTGCAACCACCTTCCAACAACGTGGCCGCTATTCGAAAAGAGGCAATCGCAAGCGCTATGTCGGATCTTGACCGAATTGAAGTAAAAATCAACGAAAGGAGTAACGTTTTGTGAGAAAGTGTTGCGTCCCAATGATTGTCGTTGGCAAACAAATTCATCCGCTGACAGGCTTCTCTAAATGTGGCACACAGCACACCATCAACAGTCCGCATGTTCTCGTACGAAGTTTGACCAGGCACATTGACCAAAAGCAATCGCAGATAGAAACAGTCGTCATTTATTGGATGAACAGCTTAGATACGACCAAGCGCATCAGTTTAATACACATCCGCATATCCAGCAACAGCTTGCCCTTGTTTTCGACGTTGAAATTTTTTGTACGACGCATTCCAAATATAATAGCGAGGCATTTCCGAGTAGAGCAGCGTTCTAGCGAACGGGTCACTTGCGCAGGTGGAGAAGAAACTCGTTAACGTTGTTGCTGGTGCCTGTTCAGCTCGCTGAGCTGCATTCTCTTCCCTGAAATATACGCGCTGACCATTCTCCAAGTGAACCGCCAAATGTTGAACGGTCGGATGTCGTTCGTGTATCGGAAAGGAAAATATTCTCCAAATTGCCTCATTGCAACTCACATAACGCCCTAATTGATAGCACGCTTCCTTTGTTGACGTACTTGCAAACGTACTTGATGGACTTCACCGAATTGCAGTATTCAACGTTTATGTGCGTTTTAAATACTTTAGAGAGAAGAGGACAATATGGAACAATTCAAGTGTTGTCCACCAAGACATCTTTCCCTTTCACTTTCATTGCGACTGTTCTGCCATTGTCATCTGGTGATCGCCGCCTATACAATGGGTATCCATCGTTGATAGTGATTGTCTCTGCCAGGAGGGAATGTGGATATCGCTTAGAACATTTATTTGCGACCATGCAAGGCGAATCTGGATTGTGATTTCCGCAAGGCCCATGAATCATCTGCGTAGTTACGACTTCACACAATTCCGGGTCGGCTTCTTTACTGGGTATTTCGGTGCTAATGATTGAATCGACCTGGTCTGGTCGCTTCTGCCATTCCACCGAATACATCCAACAATGCGGCTGTTAAAAAATATTGTGTTTCGTGATGAAGTCAATGATCATTAATAGTTTTTGTTTGAAAACTCGTGCAGTGATGTCGTGGCGGTCGCTCGAAGTTTGTCCGCAAAATAAGAGTTGCGTAATTTCTGGCCATTTTGGATTGCAGGTGAATGTTATGAATAAGTCGGGGCGTCCGTAATGCCGCACATATGTCATTGCATCTTGCGCATATTCGTGCATATGCCTCCGACTTCCAACATATGTTGCTGGGAGAATAGTCAACCGGCCGATGTTTGCTGCCGCTGCATCTCCATCCAAATGTATGGCATCTCTTAAGTTAATGTATTCTTCCGAACGCAATTTATTTTGATTTAATCGGATGAAATTTAGGCGTTCTGTTTCTATCTTAACGTACATGTTGACGCAATACTGTTGAAACAATCGGCGATATCTTAACAGACGGTTGTCGACATCCTGGCGAATCATGAAGCGATATGCGTAGAAGTTCATGCTGCTGACTTTCTTATTTGTATCATGCCCTGAAAGATAATCCCATTAATAGTTGATGAAAAAGATATGTCGGAAAACTGAGGAACTAACCGAAGAGTGGGCTTACCATTTTAATTTGAAAATGGTAGCCATCATCGCCTTCCGAAAACATAAGCGGATATTGTAATGTGTCGTATGACCGGTGGGTCTCCATCACGCGTAGAAACTGTCCATTATCACTTCGCTTGAGGACTATGTCGCGTGATTGAACATTTTCGCCAGCATTTAGCACCGCTACCTAGTCAATTGTTGGAGCATTAAATTGTCGTGCATGGGTACCACTTGGTCTTTTGTCTGCGCTGATAATAATCTTATAATGATCAGAAGGCATCGCTTCCAATGCAGTTTTGAATACTTTAACCAACGCATTGCGTTCGTGTAGGAGTTGTTGCAATTGTTCGATGATCTCAGGTTTCATAGCACGAAAAATAGCACAACGCTGATCGAGTACCTCATTTGAATTTCCAAGAAAATAAATCTGAAGGAACTTATGATGCTCGTTCAATTGCGGCAAAAGAGCTCCCACACGATGGTGGATTTGTCCTTGGATCTGAATAGTAGAAGGATAATGTGACAATTTATCCACACTGGACATAATGTTAAAGTTCTTCTGACGACATTACCTTAAAGGTGGGATTGTTACCACGTTCTTGGATAACAGTGGCTCCAAAAGACGTCATTTGGAAGCAGCCGTTGAATGTGTGCGAGGAAATGCCGTGATTGCATTGTATCTTTATACAGAAGTGATCGCAATGGCTGCGGTGGCGGGGCCAAAACAGGTAATTTTACTTTTCCTCCTGCACAACACAACCCAGGCGTTTCCGCCGAGAACTTCAATGCATTGCAATGCTGACAGACGACATTCAAATATTAACGCACGGAAGATCATTGTACGTTAGTGTGGAATCATATCTGAATGCAGCCCGATTTAAATTATAAGGTGGCGCTCGTGTCCTTCGCTCTTTACGTCGATTAAAGTTACGTTCATCTAGATCATCATTTCTACGACGGGTGGCTCTTGCTACACGATCTGCTTCCATATGCTTGGCTATATCCTCTTGTGAAAATGCGTCACGCATGTTAGTCATTCGTAAACGGACTTGTTCATTGCGATGTGCATGCTGTTCATCCATTTGATTCACACGTAGATTAGCCACTCGTCTCGTATTTTTATTGCGCGCTCCAATGTTTGATTGCCTTATTGGTGGCATAATGACACCTACGCGATCTGCTTCCATATGATCGGCTATCTCCTCTTGTGATTCTTGATTCGCATTCGCACGCAGAATAGCCACTCGTCTCGTGTTTTTATTGCGCGCTCCAATGTTTGATCGTCTTATTGGCGGCATAATGACACTTATAGAAAAATCCTGCAGGGACAATATCATTAGCATAACCATCTATATCAATTGCATTACACACAAATAGGTCGTTCACAAAATACCTTATTAAAATTCGTTATCGATAAAATTAAAGCCTCAATTTTAGTTATCACAATGTTCTTAAAAAAAAGAAAAAAAATTAACACTAATCCATTAAATTTCACTTCGCACTTGGTAACTTAGTAGATACCTTTATACACTGTGTTGGTCACCAAACAAAATACTATTTAAAAGTTAAAAAGTTAAATTAATTTACGGACTATATTGAAGTTCAACTAATTTTACGTTTATTTAATTTTTTTTGAATTATAGATCGAAAAATTTGTCAATTTATATTTTTTTAGCTTATTTTTATTGTTTTTGCTAGTGACAAAAAAAATTGAAATTAAAAAAAAAACCGGCTCCGTTGTGTGTTTACCTGGTTCAAAACTAATCCAACAAAAAAAATCCTCATGCAAATCGGATAATATTTAGCCAAGTAATGCTTGTACAAAGAACAAAGTCATTACTTGGCGATATTTGTTCCGCAATTTTTTGTTTTAATGATTTTTAAAAAATACCGTTCAAAAATTGAAAAATTCGGCTCCGCTATTCGTTTACCTGGTTTAATACAAACCCAACAAAAACATCCCCATGCTGACCCGGCGAACTTCGTTCTGCCTTAAATTGACTAAATGTCCCTTTCGAAAGTCGAGCCTCTCTTAAGAAAGAATTAAACAATTGATATTAAATTGATTAAAATTACTTTTATTTAAACAGAAATGATTAGGTCACTGCAACGCTTTGTGATAAACAACGTTGTTTGTTTTGTTGTCCGGTGCATAAACTAACAATGCAGATGGCTTTCCGACACGCGAACACGCCACGTACAGTTGTATATGTGAAAAGCAAGGGAATTGAAGATTAAGGCCACACACTTGTAATGATTGGCCTTGCGATTTGTTAATTGTCATGGCAAATGCGGGTCGAACTTGAAACTGAATCCGCTTAAACTCGAATGGCAAGTCGGTTGGTATCAAAGGAATTCTTGGAATGAGAACTTCTTCGCCTTTGAACTTGCCTTTGATTATTGTTACTTGGATGACTGTAAACTTAGTTCCATTGCATAGTTTTGGTTGGTTCAGATTGCGCAGCATTATGATGACAGAGCCGACTTTGAGTTGTAAATTGTGTGGTGGTAGATCGGGAACATCCAAATATAATAGCAAAGCATTTTCGAGTAGAGCAGCTATAACTAACGGGTCACTTGCACATGTGGAGAAGAAACTCGTTAAAAAAAAAAAAAAAAAAAAAAAAAAAAAAAAAAAAAAACCGGCTCCGTTGTGTGTTTACCTGGTTCAAGACAAATCCAACAAAAAAATCCTCATGCAAATTGGATAATATTTAGCCAAGTTATGCTTGTACAAAGAACAAAGTCATAATCTGTCGATATTTGTTCGGCAAATTTGTGTTTTAACGATTTCTAAAACTTACCGTCCAAAATTTGAAAAATTCGGCTCCGCTATCTGTTTACCTTGTTTAATACAAACCCAACAAAAAAATCCCAATGCAAATCGGATGATATTCAGCCGAGTTAGGCGCGTACAAACAGACACCAATTCATTTTTATATATATAGATTACATAGAATGGGTATTTTGTATTTGGTGTGGAGTTTGTAACATAGAGAAATAATACCGTTAGGTATAGAAAAGTATATATATTCTGACTCAGAATCAAAAGCCTAGTCGATTTAGCCATGTCCGTCCGTCCGTCCGTCCGTCCGTCCGTATGTATACTCTCTAGAGGTCGCAATTTTTGAGCTAGAAAGCTGAAATTTGGTATATATAATCTTTGGTTCAAGAGTAAGGCTAAGTTCTTGAACCGGCAAAATCCGCCCACAAACACGTCCACAATCGCCATTTTTTTTGAACAACCTCAATTTAATAAAATTAAATGTTTTTTTGTACAGTTACGATAAAAGCATAACGCTAAAATTTTGCACACGTAAGCATTAGGTAAACTTTCTTATAATCAAATAAAAATATTTCAGTTTGGGCGTGGCTGACTCCCATTTTTCATACAAAACCATCAATATTGTTTTAGTAAAAAACCAATTGTTATGAAATCAAAAAAATTGATTTTGGGCGTGGCTGACGCCCACTTTTCATTAGAAACTTAAAAAAAATTGTTTTTGTAAATAAAAGGTATATATAATTAATCCGCAAGCCAAAATTTTGCGTCTCTTAATAGAAACGAAAAGGTTTGTGTATGAAAAGAAATTTTTTGAATTTTGGGCGTGGCTTACGCCTACTTTTCATGAAAGAACGAAAACTGAAAAATGAACTTAAGGCATTTCCAATGTTTAATTTAAACCTTTTTCCTTCCATTCGTTATTTGAGAAATATATCTCTACATTTTCTTTTGTAAATTTTTCAATACGCCCACTTTTAAAGGCGTGATTTTGGTAAAATACCTTTGTTCAGGTAAGATTGTTTAAAAACTACTCGATTCAGCTGTAGTCTTACAAATATGCCCAAATACTGAAAAAATTGCAGTTAGTTCTTCAAATTTTTAAGACACGCTCACTTTTAAGGGGCGTTTCCGTCAAAAGTCGTATAATGCATTAATTTTCTTAACGTTTTTTAACTATCGGTCTCAGTTTTGAAGTAAACAGATCAACACTTGGAGTTATATTCCTTGGTTACGTAGCAGAGTGTGGTCCAATAATTGTAAAAAACACCCATAATCGCTATTTCCATTCCAAATCTTATTTTTAAAAATTTAAGTTTTGTCTTGTTTTGTTCAAATCGATCTGCAAGAATAAAATTGAATGTCACTGAGCTCATAACAATTGCCTTGGCAATAAAACGTTTTAACTTTGGGCGTGGCGCACTCCTTTTTACTTGCGATTATAGGTACTATAAGGCAAGTTATGCATTCGTCGAAAAAAAAAGTTTTGAGATAACAATCAAACATGACATTACGATGATAGCGAAGACGAAAAAAGATGATCTAAAAATTCTGTCCGTCTGTATGTCTGTCTGTCTGTCTGTCTGTCTGTCTGTCTGTCTGTCTGTCTGTATGAAGACCTACAGCCCAAACGCGTGGGCCGAATTGCTTCAAACTTGGTATATAGACTTTTTTAGGTATTGTGCAGAAAGGAAATTGAAATTTTTTTTTTAGCTCAAAAAATAACGGTACCTGCCATACAACCGTTATTTTAAAGCTTATTTTTCTCAAAAACGGCTCTAACGATTTTTATTTAAAAAAATCAGTGTTACTTTTTAGGTACGACCAATCATATGGCAGAAAAAAAAAGTTTTGAAAAATGGCTAAGAACGGTACTTTCCATAGGACCGTTTTTTTTGCTTTCGACTAACTCGAAAACGACTTAACCGATTCTTTCGAAATTTCACACACATATAGCTGTAGGTAGCTCAATTTGTATTGCATACCAATATTTTTGAAAAATATTTTTTTGTATTTTTAAAAGCATTTTAAAAAAAAAAATTTAAAAAATTAATATTTTGAAAACTGCTTATTAAATTTTTTCCTAAAATTTTTAAATAAATGTATTTGCTGAATACCTATGAACTGGCGTTTTTGAATTTTTTTTGAAAAATTTTTTCAAAAAGTTTTTCAAAAAAAACCTTTTTTTCTCAAAAACCGCTCCACAGATTTTTATAAATTTATTCTCATAAATTCAAATTTATAAAAGAAATAAAATGGCGTACTTTTTTTTCAGCTCAAATTAGTTTAAGTATTTATTTAAGAATTTTGAAAAATTTATTTTTATCAAAATCTCAAGCCCCAATACCACTGTCACACATTAGAGCAAGTTCGTGCGACCCAGTCGTGCATTTTATTTTATTGCGCCAGCACTAATTGAACATCACACCGCATAAAATTAATGTTATTGAATTTTTTTCTGTCTGCTAAAGAAGAATTTTGTTTCTGAAACATCGGCTGTTTGCGGGAGGCAGACGCATGCACATACAAAAATATAGGGAATAGGGTATCCAACAGTTCGTTGCAAACGTACTGTAGCTCTCGCTTATGTTTTTTTCTTATATAGTCTTGGTTATCTCTAGGAATTTTTGGTATGTTTTCTCGTTTTCTATTGAAATTTTGCAACTCAATGTCTTTGTTTCTAAATGGGTTTGAATTTTGTTTTATGGTAGAGTTTTGAGTTTGATTTATATTTAAACTAGCTGACCCGGCGAACTTCGTTCCGCCTTAAATTGATTAAATGTCCCTTTCCAAAGTCGAGC
Source organism: Platycheirus albimanus (assembly GCA_916050605.2). Taxonomy (NCBI): domain Eukaryota; kingdom Metazoa; phylum Arthropoda; class Insecta; order Diptera; family Syrphidae; genus Platycheirus; species Platycheirus albimanus. Next base: position 187,526,755 of record OU696696.1, read on the forward strand.
CTCTCTTAAGAAAGAATTAAACAATTGATATTAAATTGATTAAAATTACTTTTATTTAAACAGAAATGATTAGGGCACTGCAACGCTTTGTGATAACAACGTTGTTTGTTTTGTTGTCCGGTGCATAAACAAACAATGCAGATGGCTTTCCGACACGCGAACACGCCACGTACAGTTGTCCATGTGAAAAGCAAGGGAATTCAAGATTAAGGCCACACACTTGTAACGATTGGCCTTGCGATTTGTTAATTGTCATGGCGAATGCGATTCGAACGGGAAACTGAATCCACTTTTACTCGAACGGCAAGTCGTTCTGTATCATAGGAATTCTTGGAATGAGAACTTCTTCGCCTTTGAGCTTGCCTTTGATTATTGTTGCTTGGATGACGTTGTTCATGAGTTTCTTCACTGTCAACCTAGTTCCATTGCATAATTTTGGTTGGTTCAGATTTCGCAGCATTATGATGACAGAGCCGACTTTGAGTTGCAAATTGTGTGGTGGTAGACCAGGAACATCCAACGAATTCAAAAATTCAATTGGATAGTTTGTTGCTTCATCATCATTTATTATGCGATCCACCGATTAAAACGAATGCGATTTTATTTTGAATGATGAAATTCAAATCATCGACGTCCTTATTTTTCGCAGCTAATATCGCGCGTTCACTGAGCCAATCGTGGTTTAAATAATTGTGACCGATGTTAGGGAACACTTTACTGATGAGCTCTTCCTTCGATGATGTGAATTCACAAAAATTCAGCGGGAACGAAATCAGGCCAGTTGCAGCATCAACGGTAATTTGACCATTTCCAATTGTAAACAGTTGTTTTGCAAAACCATCGGCTGATGGATCGTTCTGCAACGCAACTCGCATGTTCGTCGTCAACTGCAGCTTCTTTACGTATCGCCAGAATTAAGATAATTTCAGGCAAGCGTTGAGTTCATCTGCAGGCCTTGATCGCGGGATTACTGGTAAAATTTGACGGAAATCACCGGCTAGCAATATCATTGCTCCTCCAAAGCGTCTCACATTGTTCCGTAAATCTTTCATTGTTCAATCAAGAGCCTCCAATGCTCGCTTGTGTGCCATTGTGCATTCATCCCAGATGATATTTTTGCAAGTTTTCAACACTTGTGCCATAGCTGAATTTCTTGAAATATTGCATGTTGGTTCCTCATTCAACTGCAGATTCAGTGGCAATTTTAACGCTGAATGTGCTGTGCGACCACCTTCCAACAACGTGGCCGCTATTCCAGAAGAGGCAACCGCAAGTGCGATGTCGGATCTTGACCGAATTGAAGCCAAAATCAAGGAAAGGAGAAACGTTTTGCCAGTTCCACCAGGTGCATCCAGGAAGAATATGCCACCGTTACCGTTCTTTTGCTCGGGATTGAGCAGTGGGACATTGGTGCGAACTGTTATTGTCAAAGCGTCTTGATCGAATTCTCGCTCGCGTTGCAATTCTCTATTAAATGCATCGTTCATTGAGCGATTGGGAGTTGGCATTCCCAGATTACTCAACAGGTTGCTGCACATGAGCATACATATGTCTTCGATCAATATCAGCGCCTCGTTGCGGATCTCATCGTGCATTTGAAGTTCGGGATTTGATGTTGTTCTTCGAACTCGATGCAAAATATCGTCAGCCATGTTGTCCTTGTACTTGTCCCACAATATGAGGGGGTTCGATGGAAAACATGTCGAGATGATGATGGCAAACAATGTACGAATTTGAGTCGCAGGCGCAGAAACTGTAGCATCGGCAAGTGTTGCGTCCCAATGATTGTCGTTGGCAAGCAAATTCATCCGCTGACAGGCTTCTCTAAATGTGGCACACAGCACACCATCAACAGTCCGCAGGTTCTTGTACGAAGTTGGACCAGGCACATTGACCAAAAGCAATCGCAGATAGAAGCAGTCGTTATTTTTTGGATGAACAGTATAGATACGACCAAGTGCATCAGTTGAGTACACATCCGCATATCCAGCAACAGCTTGCCCTTGTTTTCGACGTTGAAATTTTTTGTACGACGCATTCCAAATATAATAGCGAGGCATTTCCGAGTAGAGCAGCGTTCTAGCGAACGGGTAACTTGCGCAGGTGGAGAAGAAACTCGTTAACGTTGTTGCTGGTGCCTGTTCAGCTCGCTGAGCTGCATTCTCTTCCCTGAAATATACGCGCTGACCATTCTCCAAGTGAACCGCCAAATGTTGAACGGTCGGATGGCGTTCGTGTATCGGAAAGGAAAATATTCTCCAAATTGCCTCATTGCAACTCACATAACGCCCTAATTGATAGCACGCTTCCTTTGTTGACGTACTTGCAAACGTACTTGATGGACTTCACCGAATTGCAGTATTCAACGTTTATGTGCGTTTTAAATACTTTAGAGAGAAGAGGACAATATGGAACAATTCAAGTGTTGTCCACCAAGACATCTTTCCCTTTCACTTTCATTGCGACTGTTCTGCCATTGTCATCTGGTGATCGCCGCCTATACAATGGGTATCCATCGTTGATAGTGATTGTCTCTGCCAGGAGGGAATGTGGATATCGCTTAGAACATTTATTTGCGACCATGCAAGGCGAATCTGGATTGTGATTTCCGCAAGGCCCATGAATCATCTGCGTAGTTACGACTTCACACAATTCCGGGTCGGCTTCTTTACTGGGTATTTCGGTGCTAATGATTGAATAGACCTGGTCTGGTCGCTTCTGCCATTCCACCGAATACATCCAACAATGCGGCTGTCCAAAAATATTGTGTTTCGTGATGAAGTCAATGATCATTAATAGTTTTTGTTTGAAAACTCGTGCAGTGATGTCGTGGCGGTCGCTCGAAGTTTGTCCGCAAAGTAAGAGTTGCGTAATTTCTGGCCATTTTGGATTGCAGGTGAATGTTATGAATAAGTCGGGGCGTCCGTAATGCCGCACATATGTCATTGCATCTTGCGCATATTCGTGCATATGCCTCGGACTTCCAACATATGTTGCTGGGAGAATAGTCAACCGGCCGATGTTTGCTGCTGCTGCATCTCCATCCAAATGTATGGCATCTCTTAAGTTAATGTATTCTTCCGAACGCAATTTATTTTGATTTAATCGGATGAAAATTAGGCGTTCTGTTTCTATCTTAACGTACATGTTGACGCAATACTGTTGAAACAATCGGCGATATCTTAACAGATGGTTGTCGACATCCTGGCGAATCATGAAGCGATATGCGTAGAAGTTCATGCTGCTGACTTTCTTATTTGTATCATGCCCTGAAAGATAATCCCATTAATAGTTGATGAAAAAGATATGTCGGAAAACTGAGGAACTAACCGAAGAGTGGGCTTACCATTTTAATTTGAAAATGGTAGCCATCATCGCCTTCCGAAAACATAAGCGGATATTGTAATGTGTCGTATGACCGGTGGGTCTCCATCACGCGTAGAAACTGTCCATTATCACTTCGCTTGAGGACTATGTCGCGTGATTGAACATTTTCGCCAGCATTTAGCACCGCTACCTAGTCAATTGTTGGAGCATTAAATTGTCGTGCATGGGTACCACTTGGTCTTTTGTCTGCGCTGATAATAATCTTATAATGATCAGAAGGCATCGCTTCCAATGCAGTTTTGAATACTCTAACCAACGCATTGCGTTCGTGTAGGAGTTGTTGCAATTGTTCGATGATCTCAGGTTTCATAGCACGAAAAATAAAGAAAAAAAAAAGAAAAAAAATTAACACTAATCCATTAAATTTCACTTCGCACTTGGTAACTTAGTAGATACCTTTATACACTGTGTTGGTCACCAAACAAAATACTATTTAAAAGTTAAAAAGTTAAATTAATTTACGGACTATATTGAAGTTCAACTAATTTTACGTTTATTTAATATTTTTTGAATTATAGATCGAAAAATTTGTCAATTTATATTTTTTTAGCTTATTTTTATTGTTTTTGCTAGTGAAAAAAAAATTGAAATTAAAAAAAAAAACCGGCTCCGTTGTGTGTTTACCTGGTTCAAAACTAATCCAACAAAAAAAATCCTCATGCAAATCGGATAATATTTAGCCAAGTAATGCTTGTACAAAGAACAAAGTCATTACTTGGCGATATTTGTTCCGCAATTTTTTGTTTTAACGATTTTTAAAAATACCGTTCAAAAATTAAAAAATTCGGCTCCGCTATTCGTTTACCTGGTTTAATACAAACCCAACAAAAAAATCCCCATGCTGACCCGGCGAACTTCGTTCTGCCTTAAATTGACTAAATGTCCCTTTCGAAAGTCGAGCCTCTCTTAAGAAAGAATTAAACAATTGATATTAAATTAACTAAAATTACTTTTATTTAAACAGAAATGATTAGGTCACTGCAACGCTTTGTGATAAACAACGTTGTTTGTTTTGTTGTCCGGTGCATAAACTAACAATGCAGATGGCTTTCCGACACGCGAACACGCCACGTACAGTTGTATATGTGAAAAGCAAGGGAATTCAAGATTAAGGCCACACACTTGTAACGATTGGCCTTGCGATTTGTTAATTGTCATGGCAAATGCGGGTCGAACTTGAAACTGAATCCGCTTAAACTCGAATGGCAAGTCGGTTGGTATCAAAGGAATTCTTGGAATGAGAACTTTCGCCTTTAAATTTGCCTTTGATTATTGTTACTTGGATGACTGTAAACTTAGTTCCATTGCATAGTTTTGGTTGGTTCAGATTGCGCAGCATTATGATGACAGAGCCGACTTTGAGTTGTAAATTGTGTGGTGGTAGACCGGGAACATCCAAATATAATAGCAAAGCATTTTCGAGTAGAGCAGCTATAACTAACGGGTCACTTGCACATGTGGAGAAGAAACTCGTGAAAAAAAAAAAAAAAAAAAAAAAAAAAAAAAACCGGCTCCGTTGTGTGTTTACCTGGTTCAAGACAAATCCAACAAAAAAATCCTCATGCAAATCGGATAATATTTAGCCAAGTTATGCTTGTACAAAGAACAAAGTCATAATCTGTCGATATTTGTTCTACAATTTTGTGTTTTAACGATTTCTAAAACTTACCGTCCAAAATTTGAAAAATTCGGCTCCGCTATCTGTTTACCTTGTTTAATACAAACCCAACAAAAAAATCCCAATGCAAATCGGATGATATTCAGCCGAGTTAGGTGCGTACAAACAGACACCAATTCATTTTTATATATATAGATTCCATAGAATGGGTATATTGTATTTGGTTTGGAGTTTGTAACATAGAGAAATAATACCGTTAGGTATAGAAAAGTATATATATTCTGACTCAGAATCAAAAGCCTAGTCGATTTAGCCATGTCCGTCCGCCCGTCCGTCCGTCCGTCCGTATGTATACTCTCTAGAGGTCGCAATTTTTGAGCTAGAAAGCTGAAATTTGGTATATATAATCTTTGGTTCAAGAGTAAGGCTAAGTTCTTGAACCGTCAAAATCCGCCCACAAACACGTCCACAATCGCCATTTTTTTTGAACAACCTCAATTTAATAAAATTAAATAATGTTTTTTTGTACAGTTACGATAAAAGCATAACGCTAAAATTTTGCACACGTAAGCAATAGGTAAACTTTCTTATAATCAAATAAAAATATTTCAGTTTGGGCGTGGCTGACTCCCATTTTTCATACAAAACCATCAATATTGTTTTTGTAAAAAACCAATTGTTATATTAATGCGAAAAACATTAAATTTTGTGGGTCTTACTGGCACATAAACATCTTGTGTATGAAATCAAAAAAATTGATTTTGGGCGTGGCTGACGCCCACTTTTCAGTAGAAACTTAAAAAAAATTGTTTTTGTAAATAAAAGGTATATATAATTAATCCGCAAGCCAAAATTTTGCGTCTCTGAATAGAAACGAATGTACGCAAGCAAGCTTAGCGAGCGGTAGTGTTTTTTGTTGGCTCTTGGAAATTTTATCATAGTATTTTACGCAAGCGGTTTAAAAATACAAAGTTGAATTTGGCTAAACTTGATCTTTCTTGCGGAGTGACGGAAGAGAGGAGAAAGAACAATCATCTCGTTGAAGCAGAGAAGTTTCTTGCACGATACAGAAGCAAAAGCAAAACAAACGGTCTCTTTGCCCAAATCAGAGAAACTGCAAAAAAAAAAAAAAAAAAAAAATACATAATAACAACTATATTATATTTCTCACTCTCTAGTATTTGTTTCTCGAATCTTGACAGTGATTGTCTCCCGTGACACAAGATCGAGCTTTTCACCACAGAAATTATTGTAGTCAAGACCCAAACCACACAAATAAATTTCAAGTGTGGGGAATTGAGCGACAAAACAGAAATACAGTGACTCAAAGTTTTTCTCATGAATAGCACAACAAATCTGAAAAGATCAATCGCAGAAATATCGCCTGAGCACAAAAATAATTTAACATTGAAAAAAACTTGTTCAAACTTAGATGATATGTCTTTAACCGTTCAGATGGATGTACTAATCAAAGAGATGGACAAACTCTTAGACAAAAAACTTGTGCATTTAGCAACCAAAGAAGACATCAATGGGATACAAAACGACATTGCAGTTCTACAAGAGGAAAACAAGGTTCTGAAGGAAGAAATAGCTAAACTTAAGGAAGGAGAATTTCAACTTAAGAGAAAAATGGAAGAAACTGAAAAGTTTACAAAGAGAATGAATGTCATCGTAACAGGCTTGAGAACAGAAAATGTAGATGAAGCTAAAGCTCAGTTTCAAGAAGTTTGCAATACAGCTCTTGGAGTATCTGCTACCACTAACAACGTTCGTAAAATAAGTTCAGCAAACGCAAATAAAACAGTATTTGTATTCGAGCTTGCCAGTTCGACAGAGGTCCAATCAGTTTTATCAACAACGAAAAAATTAAAAGGAACACATGTATCCATTAACAAAGATCTTACTGTAAATGAACGTTCAGAACAATTCCATCTACGACAAGTCAAACGATTTCTCTCTAAAGCTGACAGCAGTCTCCGAATTGAAATAAAACGTTGGACTCTCACAGTTAACGAGCGCAGAAGATACAAGTGCAACCCTGAGGGCGTAATAAAGACAACAAGTGAAGAAGACAAGATATTTATGGAAAATGTGCTTTCAACAACGCAGTCTACATATACGGTTGTCCTAGATCCAACAAGGAATCGTATCAATAATGTAAACAAATTTCATCAGAGAAATTAGCAACCCGAAGTCTGTCAGGTTTTAAGTTATAATGTTGCTGGTCTTGCAAATAAATCAATATTATGTAATTTTTTTAAATATATATCTGAATTCCAAATCTTTTTTTTATACGAAACTTTTATTATATCTGAACAAATTCAAAACTACGAAAAATACTTCAAAGGATTTAAACTACAATGGATTCCAGCAACTAAAACTCATAACTACGGTAGAGCCAGCGGGGGATGTTTATATGGGTACAGTAAAAGCATAGAGTCTACGAAACAACTACAGTTTATAAACTATAATGGAACTACAATCCTACAAGGTAAATTTCAGGGAGATATCGTTAATCTAATACCATGCTATCTTAATTGCAATCATTGGAGCAGAGATTTCAACACATTAAAAAATTTGTTTGATGAATTTGAGTCAAGAAACTTTATATTGCTTGGGGATCTCAATGTCAGAACAGGAACGAGAGGTTCTATTGATATTCGTTCAGTGTCACAGCAGTCGGTCTCTGAATCTAGACGATCAAAGGATCCTACAACTGATGGAAACTGCAATGCATTTCTCGAGTTTTTGGAAGACATTGGAGCGTTTATTCTTAATGGGAGAAGCATTAGTGATACAAATGGAGAGTTCACCTATGTATCAAGCAGAGGATCATCGGTAATAGACTACTGTTGTCCATCTTACAACTCGGCTGATATCATTCAAGATTTTTCTGTCGGGTGCAAAACATACTCTGATCACATGCCATTAATTGTTACACTCAAATCATCTGAAGCCATCCTCAGAAATTCTTCTACAAAGCTGCTGCCAAGACTAAAGTGGGTTGAAAGAAAGCGGTCGGAATACATAAACAAGCTAGCTGAAGCTATACCACGGAACATTTCCCGTGAGGACCACATTGAACTAAGATGTGAAGCCATTAAGAAATGTGTATATGAGGCGAACGGAGAACCCAACAGTCAGGTTATTAAATTCGAAAGGAAGAAACCTTGGTATGATTTAGAATGCCACATTGTAAGAAAAGAATCTCTCAAAGCACTGAGAACATTTAAGAAATACAATCTCGAAGTTAGCAGAAAGAACTATGCCGCAGCAAACAAAAAATACAAAGCACTTTGCAAGTCAAAACAGTATGAATATTTGCAGCGCATCTCACGTCAACTTGCATCTATTACTACGGCAAAAGAATGGTGGAGAATTGCAAAAGAAATACGAGGAGACTCGACAAACACTGGAATACAAATCACTGCTAACGAATTCATGAATCACTTCAACATTACATTGAATTCAGTCTCGCCAAACAACACGTTACCCGTATCAGTTTTTGAAACTGTTCATCTCCCAATACTTGATAGACAAATAGAACTCACCGAAGTTATTTCGGCAATAGCATCAACAAAGGAAAATAAAGCACCAGGTATTGACGGTATCCCGAATGAGTTCTACAAAAATGCAAGCACGTCCTTTATTGAAGAAATACACATCTTACTCAGAGATATCTATGACTCAGAAACTATACCTACTTCCTTTCGAAAATCTATAATTTTCCCCGTCTACAAAAAGAGTGATGCAAGTCTCGCTTCAAATTATCGAGGTCTTTCCTTTTTGGACACACTTTACAAAATATTCACAACAATTTTGCTAAAAAGACTGACTTTCTGGATTGAAGAGAACCACATAATAAACGAATACCAGGCTGCTTACAGAAGTCAGTACAGTACGGTTGACCAAGTTTACAACCTTTCCTGTATCATCCAACTTCAGTTGAGCCAGAAGAAAAAACTTTTTGCGTTCTTCGTAGATTTGTCATCAGCGTTTGACAACATTAACAGAGAAGCGTTGTTTTACAAATTTTTAAAGTTAGGTGTCTCCACAAAAATGGTTTCCATTATAAAATCCATGTACAAAGATACGGCTGCAACAGTTTGGGATGGAACGAGTATATCCAGCTTCTTTCAGACATCCAAAGGCGTCAAACAAGGATGCGTACTGAGCGCACTACTTTTTGTGCTATTCCTGGATGACCTACACTTCGAACTCCCAACTGGTATCATCGTGAATGGTGTGCAAATAAACGTTTTGTTATATGCGGACGACATAGTTCTTCTTTCTGACAGCCCTAAAACTCTCCAAAAAATAATTGACAGCTTTTCTAGATATTGCAATACTTGGAACTTAGATGTTAATCTGGAAAAGTCCGAAATTGTCATTTTTAGAAACGGTGGCAGAAGAGCAGCAGCTGAAAAATGGTATTTCAACGGTGGTGAGATAAAAATATCTAACCAATACAAATACCTTGGCGTTACTTTTACACATAATATGTCCTGGGTAGAGCATTTAACATAAAGACTAGCAACATCAAAAAACTCTATAAACTCAACATGGTCTAAATTTGTACGAAACAACTTTGTTACACATTCAGCAAAATATAAAGTGCATGATGCAGCTACTAAATCAATAATGCACTATTGTGCACAAGTGTGGGGCTACAAAGAACACATCCAAACTGAAAAACTTCAACGTTTCTTCGTCAAAAGATGCTTTGGTCTGCCGGACAATACCCCTAACTACTCTATTCACATCGAAACCGGACTTCCAAAGGCGTTCTTAACAACACTAAAAATACATTTAGCATACATACGAAAAGTAATGTCACTGCCACGTAACCGCTTACCACGTATTCTTTCTGAAGCAGTCATCGCAAATAATATTTACTGGGCCCAGGAATGGTCAGGCCTTTTCCAAGAGACAGAAATTGATTTCAGTCTTTCATCTCCGTGTTCAGAATGGATTCACACCCATAATATGCTCCTGACAAAGCTATCGGAAAGAGATTGGGTCACCTTTACCAATAATGCACTCCAGTCACAGTTCCACGATGAATATTGCAACCTTTTATATGCTGAAGCTCCAAACTATTTTCATGACAGTAATCCCCGTAACATGATCAACTTAATTTTCAAAGCAAGGTGTGGGCTTTTGAACCTAAATGCCAAAGCTTTCCGCAACGATACCGTAGGTCTATGCACTCTATGTAATCATGATGCTACAGAAAATACTTTTCACTTTATTGGAGTGTGTCCCATCTTTAAAGGATACCGAAAAAAATATCTCGGAAACTACACACTAGATCGACCAACATTCCTTAATATTTTAAATGGATCTTGCTACCAGAATCTCTACAAATTTTTAAAAGAGTCGCTTAAATACCGTAGTTTAATAATAAACGAATTTAGCTAAAACTTTGCCTAGCTTGCTCCAAGACAGTTAATTTTTGAACCTGACAGACAACTTCAAAAAAGTTATTGTCATATTTATAATTTTGAATACCAGCAAAATAATGTTTTTGTTAAAATTATTATTGAAAATAAAATTATTTTATCTATCTTATCTATCTATCTATCTAGAAACGAAAAGGTTTGTGTATGAAAAGAAATGTTTTGAATTTTGGGCGTGGCTTACGCCTACTTTTCATGAAAGAACGAAAAATGAAAAATGAACTTAAGGCATTTCCAATGTTTAATTTAAACCTTTTTCCTTCCATTCGTTATTTGAGAAATATATCTCTACATTTTCTTTTGTAAATTTTTTCAATACGCCCACTTTTAAAGGCGTGATTTTGGTAAAATACCTTTGTTCAGGTAAGATTGTTTAAAAACTACTCGATTCAGCTGTAGTCTTACACATATGCCTAAATACTGAAAAAAGTGCAGTTAGTGCTTCAAATTTTTAAGACACGTCCACTTTTAAGGGGCGTTTCCGTCAAAAGTCGTATAATGCATTAATTTTCTTAACGTTTTTTAACTATCGGTCGCAGTTTTGAAGTAAACAGATGAACACTTGGATTTATATTCCTTGGTTACGTAGCAGAGTGTGGTCCAATAATTGTAAAAAACACCCATAATCGCTATTTCCATTCCAAATTTTATTTTTAAAAATTTAAGTTTTGTCTTGTTTTGTTCAAATCGATCTGCAAGAATAAAATTGAATGTCACTGAGCTCATAACAATTGCCTTGGCAATAAAACGTTTTAACTTTGGGCGTGGCGCACTCCTTTTTTTATTGCGCCAGCACTAATTGAACATCACACCGCATAAAATTAATGTTATTGAATTTCTTTCTGTCTGCTAAAGAAGAATTTTGTTTCTGAAACATCGGCTGTTTGCGGGAGGCAGACGCATGCACATACAAAAATATGGGGAATAGGGTATCCAACAGTTCGTTGCAAACGTACTGTAGCTCTCGCTTATGTTTTTTTCTTATATAGTCTTGGTTATCTCTAGGAATTTTTGGTATGTTTTCTCGTTTTCTATTGAAATTTTGCAACTCAATGTCTTCGTTTCTAAATGGGTTTGAATTTTGTTTTATGGCTGACCCGGCGAACTTCGTTCCGCCTTAAATTGATTAAATGTCCCTTTCCAAAGTCGAGCCTCTCTTAAGAAAGAATTAAACAATTGATATTAAATTGATTAAAATTACTTTTATTTAAACAGAAATGATTAGGGCACTGCAACGCTTTGTGATAACAACGTTGTTTGTTTTGTTGTCCGGTGCATAAACAAACAATGCAGATGGCTTTCCGACACGCGAACACGCCACGTACAGTTGTCCATGTGAAAAGCAAGGGAATTCAAGATTAAGGCCACACACTTGTAACGATTGGCCTTGCGATTTGTTAATTGTCATGGCGAATGCGATTCGAACGGGAAACTGAATCCACTTTAACTCGAACGGCAAGTCGTTCTGTATCATAGGAATTCTTGGAATGAGAACTTCTTCGCCTTTGAGCTTGCCTTTGATTATTGTTGCTTGGATGACGTTGTTCATGAGTTTCTTCACTGTCAACCTAGTTCCATTGCATAATTTTGGTTGGTTCAGATTTCGCAGCATTATGATGACAGAGCCGACTTTGAGTTGCAAATTGTGTGGTGGTAGACCAGGAACATCCAACGAATTCCAAAATTCAATTGGATAGTTTGTTGCTTCATCATCATTTATTATGCGATCCACCGATTAAAACGAATGCGATTTTATTTTGAATGATGAAATTCAAATCATCGACGTCCTTATTTTTCGCAGCTAATATCGCGCGTTCACTGAGCCAATCGTGGTTTAAATAATTGTGACCGATGTTAGGGAACACTTTACTGATGAGCTCTTCCTTCGATGATGTGAATTCACAAAAATTCAGCGGGAACGAAATCAGGCCAGTTGCAGCATCAACGGTAATTTGACCATTTCCAATTGTAAACAGTTGTTTTGCAAAACCATCGGCTGATGGATCGTTCTGCAACGCAACTCGCATGTTCGTCGTCAACTGCAGCTTCTTTACGTATCGCCAGAATTAAGATAATTTCAGGCAAGCGTTGAGTTCATCTGCAGGCCTTGATCGCGGGATTACTGGTAAAATTTGACGGAAATCACCGGCTAGCAATATCATTGCTCCTCCAAAGCGTCTCACATTGTTCCGTAAATCTTTCATTGTTCAATCAAGAGCCTCCAATGCTCGCTTGTGTGCCATTGTGCATTCATCCCAGATGATATTTTTGCAAGTTTTCAACACTTGTGCCATAGCTGAATTTCTTGAAATATTGCATGTTGGTTCCTCATTCAACTGCAGATTCAGTGGCAATTTTAACGCTGAATGTGCTGTGCGACCACCTTCCAACAACGTGGCCGCTATTCCAGAAGAGGCAACCGCAAGTGCGATGTCGAATCTTGACCGAATTGAAGCCAAAATCAAGGAAAGGAGAAACGTTTTGCCAGTTCCACCAGGTGCATCCAGGAAGAATATGCCACCGTTACCGTTCTTTTGCTCGGGATTGAGCAGTGGGACATTGGTGCGAACTGTTTCTGTCAAAGCGTCTTGATCGAATTCTCGCTCGCGTTGAAATTCTCTATTAAATGCATCGTTCATTGAGCGATTGGGAGTTGGCATTCCCAGATTACTCAACAGGTTGCTGCACATGAGCATACACATGTCTTCGATCAATATCAGCGCCTCGTTGCGGATCTCATCGTGCATTTGAAGTTCGGGATTTGATGTTGTTCTTCGAACTCGATGCAAAATATCGTCAGCCATGTTGTCCTTGTACTTGTCCCACAATATGAGGGGGTTCGATGGAAAACATGTCGAGATGATGATGGCAAACAATGTACGAATTTGAGTCGCAGGCGCAGAAACTGTAGCATCGGCAAGTGTTGCGTCCCAATGATTGTCGTTGGCAAGCAAATTCATCCGCTGACAGGCTTCTCTAAATGTGGCACACAGCACACCATCAACAGTCCGCAGGTTCTCGTACGAAGTTGGACCAGGCACATTGACCAAAAGCAATCGCAGATAGAAGCAGTCGTTATTTTTTGGATGAACAGTATAGATACGACCAAGTGCATCAGTTGAGTACACATCCGCATATCCAGCAACAGCTTGCCCTTGTTTTCGACGTTGAAATTTTTTGTACGACGCATTCCAAATATAATAGCGAGGCATTTCCGAGTAGAGCAGCGTTCTAGCGAACGGGTCACTTGCGCAGGTGGAGAAGAAACTCGTTAACGTTGTTGCTGGTGCCTGTTCAGCTCGCTGAGCTGCATTCTCTTCCCTGAAATATACGCGCTGACCATTCTCCAAGTGAACCGCCAAATGTTGAACGGTCGGATGGCGTTCGTGTATCGGAAAGGAAAATATTCTCCAAATTGCCTCATTGCAACTCACATAACGCCCTAATTGATAGCACGCTTCCTTTGTTGACGTACTTGCAAACGTACTTGATGGACTTCACCGAATTGCAGTATTCAACGTTTATGTGCGTTTTAAATACTTAAGAGAGAAGAGGACAATATGGAACAATTCAAGTGTTGTCCACCAAGACATCTTTCCCTTTCACTTTCATTGCGACTGTTCTGCCATTGTCATCTGGTGATCGCCGCCTATACAATGGGTATCCATCGTTGATAGTGATTGTCTCTGCCAGGAGGGAATGTGGATATCGCTTAGAACATTTATTTGCGACCATGCAAGGCGAATCTGGATTGTGATTTCCGCAAGGCCCATGAATCATCTGCGTAGTTACGACTTCACACAATTCCGGGTCGGCTTCTTTAGTGGGTATTTCGGTGCTAATGATTGAATCGACCTGGTCTGGTCGCTTCTGCCATTCCACCGAATACATCCAACAATGCGGCTGTCCAAAAATATTGTGTTTCGTGATGAAGTCAATGATCATTAATAGTTTTTGTTTGAAAACTCGGGCAGTGATGTCGTGGCGGTCGCTCGAAGTTTGTCCGCAAAGTAAGAGTTGCGTAATTTCTGGCCATTTTGGATTGCAGGTGAATGTTATGAATAAGTCGGGGCGTCCGTAATGCCGCACATATGTCATTGCATCTTGCGCATATTCGTGCATATGCCCCGGACTTCCAACATATGTTGCTGGGAGAATAGTCAACCGGCCGATGTTTGCTGCTGCTGCATCTCCATCCAAATGTATGGCATCTCTTAAGTTAATGTATTCTTTCGAACGCAATTTATTTTGATTTAATCGGATGAAATTTAGGCGTTCTGTTTCTATCTTAACGTACATGTCGACGCAATACTGTTGAAACAATCGGCGATATCTTAACAGATGGTTGTCGACATCCTGGCGAATCATGAAGCGATATGCTTAGAAGTTTATGCTGCTGACTTTCTTATTTGTATCATGCCCTGAAAGATAATCCCATTAATAGTTGATGAAAAAGATATGTCGGAAAACTGAGGAACTAACCGTAGAGTGGGCTTACCATTTTAGTTTGAAAATGGTAGCCATCATCGCCTTCCCAAAACATAAGCAGATATTGTAATGTGTCGTATGACCGGTGGGTCTCCATCACGCGTTGAAACTGTCCATTATCACTTCGCTTGAGGACTATGTCGCGTGATTGATCGAGTTCCTCATTTGAATTTCCAAGAAAATAAATCTGAAGGAACTTATGATGCTCGTTCAATTGCGGCAAAAGAGCTCCCACACGATGGTGGATTTGTCCTTGGATCTGAATAGTAGAAGGATAATGTGACAATTTATCCACACTGGACATAATGTTAAAGTTCTTCTGACGACATTACCTTAAAGGTGGGATTGTAACCACGTTCTTGGATAACAGTGGCTCCAAAAGACGTCATTTGGAAGCAGCCGTTGTATTGTTGAATGTGCGCGAGGAAATGCCGTGATTGCGTTGTATCTTTATACAGAAGTGATCGCAATGGCTGCGGTGGCGGGGCCAAAACAGGTAATTTTACTTTTCCTCCTGCACAACACAACCCAGGCGTTTCCGCCGAGAACTTCAATGCATTGCAATGCTGACAGACGACATTCAATGGCCAAATATTAACGCACGGAAGATCATTATACGTTAGTGTGGAATCATATCTGAATGCAGCCCGATTTAAATTATAAGGTGGCGCTCGTGTCCTTCGCTCTTTACGTCGATTAAAGTTACGTTCATCTAGATCATCATTTCTACGACGGGTGGCTCTTGCTACACGATCTGCTTCCATATGCTTGGCTATATCCTCTTGTGAAAATGCGTCACGCATGTTAGTCATTCGTAAACGGACTTGTTCATTGCGATGTGCATGCTGTTCATCCATTTGATTCGCACGTAGATTAGCCACTCGTCTCGTATTTTTATTGCGCGCTCCAATGTTTGATTGCCTTATTGGTGGCATAATGACACCTACGCGATCTGCTTCCATATGATCGGCTATCTCCTCTTGTGATTCTTGATTCGCATTCGCACGCAGAATAGCCACTCGTCTCGTGTTTTTATTGCGCGCTCCAATGTTTGATCGTCTTATTGGTGGCATAATGACACTTATAGAAAAATCCTGCAGGGACAATATCATAAGCATAACCATCTATATCAATTGCATTACACACAAATAGGTCGTTCACAAAATACCTTATTAAAATTCGTTATCGATAAAATTAAAGCCTCAATTTTAGTTATCACAATGTTCTAAAAAAAAAGAAAAAAAATTAACACTAATCCATTAAATTTCACTTCGCACTTGGTAACTTAGTAGATACCTTTATACACTGTGTTGGTACCCAAACAAAATACTATTTAAAAGTTAAAAAGTTAAATTAATTTACGGACTATATTGAAGTTCAACTAATTTTACGTTTATTTACTTTTTTTTTAATTATATATCGAAAAATTTGTCAATTTATATTTTTTTAGCTTATTTTTATTGTTTTTGCTAGTGAAAAAAAAATTGAAATTAAAAAAAAAAACCGGCTCCGTTGTGTGTTTACCTGGTTCAAAACTAATCCAACAAAAAAAATCCTCATGCAAATCGGATAATATTTAGCCAAGTAATGCTTGTACAAAGAACAAAGTCATTACTTGGCGATATTTGTTCCGCAATTTTTTGTTTTAACGATTTTTAAAAAATACCGTTCAAAAATTGAAAAATTCGGCTCCGCTATTCGTTTACCTGGTTTAATACAAACCCAACAAAAAAATCCCCATGCTGACCCGGCGAACTTCGTTCCGCCTTAAATTGACTAAATGTCCCTTTCGAAAGTCGAGCCTCTCTTAAGAAAGAATTAAACAATTGATATTAAATTGATTAAAATTACTTTTATTTAAACAGAAATGATTAGGTCACTGCAACGCTTTGTGATAAACAACGTTGTTTGTTTTTTTGTCCGGTGCATAAACTAACAATGCAGATGGCTTTCCGACACGCGAACACGCCACGTACAGTTGTCCATGTGAAAAGCAAGGGAATTCAAGATTAAGGCCACACACTTGTAACGATTGGCCTTGCGATTTGTTTATTGTCATGGCGAATGCGGGTCGAACGGGAAACTGAATCCGCTTAAACTCGAATTGCAAGTCGGTTGGTATCAAAGGAATTCTTGGAATGAGAACTTCTTCGCCTTTGAACTTGCCTTTGATTATTGTTACTTGGATGACTGTAAACTTAGTTCCATTGCATAGTTTTGGTTGGTTCAGATTGCGCAGCATTATGATGACAGAGCCGACTTTGAGTTGTAAATTGTGTGGTGGTAGACCGGGAACATCCAAATATAATAGCAAAGCATTTTCGAGTAGAGCAGCTATAACGAACGGGTCACTTGCACATGTGGAGAAGAAACTCGACCATTTCCAATAATTGCCAATTGTTTTTTTGCAAAATCATCGGCTGATGTATCGTTCTGCAACGCAACTCGCATGTTCGTCGTCAACTGCAGCTTCTTTACGTATAGCCAGAAAAACAATAATTTTAGGCAAGCGTTGAGTTCATCTGCAGGCGTTGATCGCGGGATTACTGGTAAAATTTGACGAAAATCACCGGCTAGCAATATCATTGCTCCTCCAATGCGTCTTATATTGTTTCGTAGATCTTTCATTGTTCGATCAAGAGCCTCCAATGTTCTCTTGTGTGCCATTGTGCATTCATCCCAGATGATAATTTTGAAAGTTTTCAACACTTGTGCCATAGCAGAATTTCTTGGAATATTGCATGTTGGTTCGTCATTCAACTGCAGATTCAGTGTCAATTTTAACGCTGAATGTGCTGAGCAACCACCTTCCAACAACGTGGCCGCTATTCGAGAAGAGGCAATCGCAAGCGCTATGTCGGATCTTGACCGAATTGAAGTAAAAATCAACGAAAGGAGAAACGTTTTGTGAGAAAGTGTTGCGTCCCAATGATTGTCGTTGGCAAACAAATTCATCCGCTGACAGGCTTCTCTAAATGTGGCACACAGCACACCATCAACAGTCCGCAGGTTCTCGTACGAAGTTTGACCAGGCACATTGACCAAAAGCAATCGCAGACAGAAGCAGTCGTCATTTTCTGGATGAACAGCATAGATACGACCAAGCGCATCAGTTTAATACACATCCGCATATCCGGCAACAGCTTGCCTTTGTTTTCGACGTTGAAATTTTTTGTACGGCGCATTTCAAATATAATAGCGAGGCATTTCCGAGTAGAGCAGCTCTGGCGAACGGGTCATTTGCACAGGTGGAGAAGAAACTCGTTTGCTTTTGCAAGTGAAAAAAAAAAAAAATTAAAAAAAAAAAAACCGGCTCCGTTGTGTGTTTACCTGGTTGAAAACAAATCCAACAAAAAAATCCTCATGCAAATCGGATAATATTTAGCCAAGTTATGCTTGTACAAAGAACAAATTCATAATCTGTTGATATTTGTTCCGCAATTTTGTATTTTAACGATTTTTAAAAAATACCGTTCGAAATTTGAAAAATTCGGCTCCGCTATTCGTTTACCTGGTTTAATACAAACCCAACAAAAAAATCCCCATGCAAATTGGATGATATTCATCGGAGTTAGGCGCGTACAAACAGACACCAATTCATTTTTATATATATAGACTAGCAGACCCGTGCTCGCGTTGCTTCGCAAAGTTTAATTGCGCTTTATTAACTATAAGTTTATTTATACATACTTACCATATATAAATGAAAAGTTAGATTATCTTTAATGGAAACATACAAAAATAGACTTTGTTGTTTTTTATAATTCTTTATTTCAAAGCCTCTGGATAAACATTGTTGGCAGTTTTATTATTTTCAGGAAGAATTTAATACTGATTATTTTTTGAGCCAACACTTGAAAGTGCAACATAAAGCGGACCATGGGAAAAAACATTTTCCCTTAGGTCAACCCCAACAAATTTAAATGATTGACCCTGAGCCTTGGTAATTGTCATGCAAAAGCATGGTTTGATTGGAAATTGTACTCGTCTGAATTGAAAAGGAAGATCTGTTTGCATCATTGGTATCCTTGGAATAAGAGCATATCGTCCTACTGCTGGCCCAGTTAGAATTTGAACCTTTATTATATTTTTGGAAAGTTCTTTGATTTGGAGTCGTGTTCCGTTGCATAGGAATTATTGGTGTACCAATTTTTAAGTTAAGTTGATACGGCGGCAGACCAGCTGGGCTGAGTGAATTTAAAAATTCCTGAGGGTAGTGCACACTGTCATTATCATTTATAACACTATCAATGGCTTTATATTTATGTAACTCTGTTCTTAAATTCATAAGCACGATTTGGTTGATTTCATCCACAGAGCAATTTTTGGTGACACAATAGCTCGTTGTTTCTTTGCTCAGAACGTGCTTGATGTAATATATCTTCACACATACTTTCTTTAAAATGGTCCCATAAGCTTTTAGGTTCAGTTGGCTGACAGAACATTATCAATATCGCAAACAAATCTCTTATTTGTGATGGTGACTGTGTTGCGGAGGCATCAACTAAAGTTTGTTTCCAGTGTTCATCATCTTCAAGAAGTCCCAAGTTTTTGCACGCTGCTTGGTATGTTTGTTCTATTTTACCGTTGACTGTTCTTAACATTTCGAAAGAAACTGGTCCAGGAACATTGTTAAGAAGAATTCGTAAAAAACGCAATCACCGGAATTGGGGTGGATTGTGTATACTCTACCTAGAGTATCGTCTCTTCTGATTCCTGGATGCCCTGGAACCAATTGTCCGCGCTTACGACGATTAAATTTATTGTTGCTCCAGGTATGATAGGACACACATAATCACTATTTCCTATCATAATCTAATTTCTAAAAATTTTAGTTTTTGTCTTGTTTTGTTCAAATTGATCTGCAAGCTTATAATTGAATGATGAGCTCATATAGTGATTACCCTGGCAATAAAATGTCTCAGCTGACAGCTGTGACAGCAGTTATTGTACATAGGCCAAACAAAATTTATTTTATTGAATTTTTCCCTGCCTGCTAAAGAAGAATTTTGTTTCCGATACTGGAACAGCGGCTGGCTGCGAAGGAGGCGAGCACATATGCATATACATATACAAAAATGTGGGGAATAGGGTATCCAACAGTTCGTTGCAAACGTACTGTAGCTCTCGCTTATGTTTTTTTTATTTTGTTTTATTTACGTCTGAAGTTTCCTTGGATATTATTTCCAATTTATTACCTATTAATTTTTTTGTATTCCAGCCGTTGCCATGGATTTCATTTTGATCATGAGCATATCTGTACAAAAAATAAGAAAAAATGAAATATCTTTACTTACCAAACAAATTAAACCAATATAAATTAGCCCTAAACACTCTTCGGAAAATAAAGAATATTATAAAATTTGTTTCAAGTGAATCGGTGAAGTACTTTTCGAGATCATGTGGGCCAAACATTTTTCTAGTTACGTCTTTATATATATATATAGATATAGATTAGTAGATATTGGAACTTGAGATAGATTCAGAGGTTTTTGTTGAGGAATTTTCTCGCGTTTTGAATAAATAGATTTGGAATTTAGATACAGTGCTTGCGATTTAGTTGAATTTGATTTCTTATTTTGCGACAGTGAACAAAATGGGTTTGATTTTTTGCAATGAGTCAGTGGATTCAGTGGGTTTGATTTGTTATTTTGAGACAGAGGATTCAGTGGGTTTGATATGTTTTTATGAAACAGTGGATTCAGTGAATTTGATTTTTTTGTGATTTAATATCGTCTTCACACCTTAATGCATGTGCTTTACCTGACTCCGGGTGTTGGACGGGCCAGGTCCTTGGTAGTTTCCCGAACTTTGTGAGGTTCCACGTTGAGGTGTATTGTCTTGCCTACTGTTGTTGAATTGCCTTTTTCTGCACTGGTCTATTGTATGACCCGGATTTTTGCAATAGCAACATGTGATAGTAGTTTGTACATTATTAAACCTCACATACTGATTCGTATTAGAATTCAGTCTATTAGTACTTGAATTGTTAAAAAATCTGTCCGTGCTTTGCTGAAAGCGACACTCTGTTGTGTTGTGTGTCTTTGTTCGGCAGTTGTGGCAATATTTGTTTTCAACAGTGGTAAGAAGTTTTTTTTCTTCCATTGCTATGTTTATAGCCTCATCTAGATCTTTGCATCTAGCGCTTTTAACAAGGGTTTTGAGCTGAGGGATTAGACCGCTACAGAAACTATTAAGAATTGTAATGCTATTAAGATTTCTAATGGTTGTATTAGCAGCGTCATCTTTGGTATTAGCATTAGCGTTATTAAGTTCATCGAAAAGGGCATAAGCTCTTTCCGCGTAAGAACTTATTGGTTCTTTATAACTCTGATTAAATTGGAAAACTTCGGTTTGTATTATTTGTGCGGACCTAATTTTTCGAAAGTTCTTTATCAGAGCCTCTTTTAACTCTTTCCAGGCATCATAATTATTATATTTTATTATAACATTATATGCCCGGCCGGTTAATTTTGACTTGACTATGTCAATGAGTTCTGCTTTTTCAGGATCGGTGGTAGTCTTTTTGGATTGAAAGTCTATTACTTGAATAAACCTATCTAAATTCTTAAAATTGCCATCAAACTCTGGAATGAGTTTAATGGCTTGAGAAGCATTGAATGTCATTATGGTTTTATCCTTTTTTTGAAGGGTGAAGGCTAGAAGTTAATTTTTTTATATTACCACGTTTAGGTGGAGTCACTCGTTTTTTTGTTTTAACAGCAACAGTCAACTCACTGTCCGAAGATCTGCGGGGGCGAGCGATCTTTCTATTTCTTAGCGAAATATTTAAATTCAAGTTAGACATATAAAATGTCCAACAAAAAGAAGAAAACAACTAAAGACGACAGAAAAAATTGGGCAAAAAATTTAAAAGGAAATGGACTATGAGTTTGGGAGGAACAACTGGGTTAAATAAAATTAATTTGTATGCAAAATAATAAAAATAATGATAACAAATAATAACTTATTTATATCTTACGATAACATGTTGGTCTTAGCTCTTGTTGATATTATTGATGTTGCTGATGTCGTTGATGTGGTTGATATTGATTGCCTCGGCGTGGCAATTTCTTCCTTGTTGATTGCCTCGGCGTGGCAATTTCTTCCTTCCTTCTAATTTTCTCGACCAAAGGAATCAAATTTCCTCTATGGGATAGATTATATTTTTTTTTTTTTTCACTTTCACTTTTGATCACTTTTGATCTGGTCTTGAATAGGGCCTTTTTTTTGACTCTTTTTTTTTTAATTTTGTTATTTTTTTTATTTTTTTTTTGTACTCTCACTCACTGTTTTTTTTTTTTTATTATTATTGATAGCTTGTTATAAATTTTTGTGTTTTTTTTTCAAACGATTTATGAACTAAAAATATTCGGGAGTAAAGTCAGATGCTTTAACTTTACTATCCCACCGCTGCCACCAAATGTTGTATGTTGCAAAATTAATGAAAACAACTTCTCCGTTTGAGTCTTTGAATCAGAGTGTCTGAACTTCTGCTCATCATTTCTTACGCTACCTCTTCTATTGCCTAGATCGTCACTTCCTCCAGGTCAACCACGCATTCTATTTCCATTCGCTTGACACAGTTTGTTTGTTTAACAAATAACAATACGATGGGTCAGTATTGCAATATGATCCCTTATTGCATTGTGTTTGTTTAGTTGACATAGTTCGATTGCCGTCCCTACGATTGTATACCAATATGCATGACACATGCGGAACACTTGGCCGTAATCGAACTATGTCAAGTATCTTGAATGCGATTCATAGGAATTGGGTAATTGTGGGAACGGTGTGTGGTCTCTGTGACTAAAGGCACAACACTCCTCCCCCCTTAAAATACGAAAGGCGTACGAGGCAACGAGTGAGATCTTTCGGCTTTAGGTGCACAAGATGATGACGAATAGATGATCATCACAATACATTATTTATTTTACTATGAATCTATACATGTATATGAATATATATATATATTTTTTTTTATAATCGTTATAAAACTGTTTTGTTACATTTGTTTTTACATTTTTTTTACTTGCGATTATAGGTTCTATAAGGCAAGTTATGCATTCGTCGAAAAAAAAAAGTTTTGAGATAACAATCAAACAAGACATTACGATGATAGCGAAGACGAAAAAAGATGGTCTAAAAATTCTGTCCGTCTGTATGTCTGTCTGTCTGTCTGTCTGTATGTAGACCTACAGCCCAAACGGGTGGGCCGAATTGCTTCAAACTTGGTATATAGACTTTTTTAGGTATTGTACAGAGAGGAAATTGAAATTTTTTTTTAGCTCAAAAAATAACGGTACCTGCCATACAACCGTTATTTTAAAGCTTATTTCTCTCAAAAACGGCTCTAATGATTTTTATTTATAAAAATCAGTGTTGCTTTTTAGGTACGACCAATCATATGGCTGAAAAAAAAGTTTTAAAAAATCGCTAAGAACGGTACTTTCCATAGGACCGTTTTTTTTGCTTTCGACTATCTCGAAAACGACTCAACCGATTCTTTCGAAATTCCACACACATATAGCTGTAGGTAGCTCAATTTGTATTGTATACCAATATTTTTGAAAAATATTTTTTTGTATTTTTAAAAGCATTTTAGAAAAAAAAATTTAAAAAATTCATATTTTGAAAACTGCTTATTAAATTTTTTTCTAAAAATTTTAAATAAATGTGTTTGCTAAATACCTATGAACTGGCGCTTTTGAATTTTTTTTGAAAATTTTTTTCAAAAAGTTTTTCAAAAAAAACTTTTTTTCTCAAAAACCGCTCCACAGATTTTTCTAAATTTATTCTCATAAATTCAAATTAGTCCAAGAAATAAAATGGCGTACTTTTTTTCAGCTCAAATTAGTTTAAGTATTTATTTAAGAATTTTGAAAATTTTATTTTTATCAAAATCAAGCCCATAAACCACTGTCACTCATTAGAGCAAGTTCGTGCGACCCAGTCGTGCATTTTATTTATACTTGCGTTGTTTCATCAGCGCCAGGTGTTACATTTTCTTCAATATTGTTCACATTATTTGTTGACTTATTATTTATTGTACATTTTATTTTAATAATTTTTTTAAATATTACATATAAAGCTACAATTACACAAATAAAAATGATAATGGAAACGGAAATGTTAACATGATCGTGTGTGACATGGAATAACAAATTGTTTTTCTTCATTAAATCCTTTATATTAATACTATAATTATCCAAATCCAGTTTTTCTATATGGGTGGTATGGGGTGAAATTTGGGATAAATTGGTTGGGATTATTATTTCTTCGGGTATAGTTGATTCTTCTAAAAAGTATGAAATAGGAGTTTTATTGTATATTGTGTTTGATGCCTGGAGGTAAACTTCTTTCGTTATTGCTTTACAGAATGGGTCTATACTCAAAATTCCACTATCCGATATTAAAATGGTTTTTGGTACGTCTTCGCACAAAATCCTAACGCTTGTCGGATTGGGCATGACAAACAGCCATGAATTCTTGTTCATAAGATTGAACCAAACTTCTTGCTGAAGAGCAAATATTTTTGTTTCACAAGTAGCATAATTTTGAATCCCTGATATTATCTGTATTATACAGTTGTCAGTGTTATGGTTGTGTATCACAAAATTTTTTTCGCATATAAAATGATTGGAGTCTGTTTTGGTGCATTTATTTAGATCTTCATTATTCAAAAATATGTATCGCATATAGTTTTCGTTTATAGCGACAAATTCACTATATACTGAGACATAGCTGTATGTGCTCTTTTTGTATTTAGCTGGTAGTGGTGTAAGTTTTACTAAATTAAATTCTTCATCTACCAGTGGAATAGTAACTTCTATCATAAGGTTCTGATTTACGAAAATTGGAGTCGTTGTTGTGATTTTATTTATAATGGGAATGTTCATTCTGGGTATTTTTACTGGAAATCTTATATTGTGTGGAAGTTCTAATTGGATTTGTTTTAATGTAGTAATGAAAACTTCTGAATTGAGGAATCTACTATCTAGCTTATTTGCCTTTGCACCTTGTAAAATGTCTAGTATTTGTGATTGTATTGAAAGGATTTGTGTAGCACACATAGATGGTAAATCGTTTTCATTGGTGTCTTTCTGTGACATAACTGCACCGATGGCTTCATTGCGTGCATCAGTTGTTATACAGAAAGTTTTTTCGAAATTGGGATATTGCAAAATAGGGGGTTCGATAATTGCTTGTTTTAATTGATTAAAGGATTCATCGCAAAATGCATCCCATTTAAAGAGTACATCTTTACGCAAAAGTTTGTTCCAGGGGTTAGCTAGTTTAGAAAAGTTTTTTATGAACTTTCTGTAATATCCTGCCAAACCAAGAAAAGATTTAATGTCTTTTTGGTTCTTGGGAATCTCTATATTTTGAATAGCCGAGATCTTTTCTGGGTCAGGTTTAACTCCTGATTCTGAAATTACGTGTCCTAAATACATGACTTCTTTCTCTAAAAACTTGCACTTCTCTAATTGGATTTTAAGATTGTATTTATCTAAAGCTTGAAATACTTCAATTAGTTTTTTGTTATGATCATCTAAGTTCTTTCCATAGATCATAATGTCGTCCAGATATACCAAACATTTTATGCCTTGTTGTCCTGTAAGGACTTTATTCATTAACCGCTGAAAAGTGGGAGGAGCATTACGTAAACCAAATGGCATTCTATTGAACTCAAAATGTCCGTTAGGTGTACTGAATGCTGTTTTCTCTTTA
This sequence comes from Platycheirus albimanus, assembly GCA_916050605.2. Lineage (NCBI taxonomy): Eukaryota > Metazoa > Arthropoda > Insecta > Diptera > Syrphidae > Platycheirus > Platycheirus albimanus. The sequence continues at coordinate 187,552,441 of OU696696.1, forward strand.
TCTCTCTCATTTACTTCAATTTGATGAAATCCACTGGCTAGATCCAGTGTTGTGAAGTACTTCGAATCGCCCAGTTGTCCGAGAATATCTTCAATGTTTGGTATTGGATACGCATCTGCGATGGTCACTTCGTTAAGTTTTCTGTAGTCCACTACTACTCTCCACTTCTGTTTTCCTTTCTTGGGCACGACTAATAGAGGAGCATTCCATGGACTTGAACTTGGCCTAATTATTTCATCTTGTAACATTTTGTCTACTTGATTCTTTATTTCTTGAGTGTGAATTTGTGCTAAACGATATGGTCGAATGTTGACTGGGGGTATACTTGGGTTTGTCTTTATTTGATGTGTAATTCCAGACATAGTGGACAGGGTATCGCCATCGAAAAAGAATAAGTGGTTGTAATCGCGGCAAATATCCACGATAGATTTCTTTTCTTCAATATTTAGGTGCTCTAGTTGGAGTTGGTTTTGAATCTTACTCAATCTGTCGTTCATAACATATTGAGTATCAAATGAACTTAAGTTATAAATGTAATAGTCATTACTATTTGCAAATTCTAAATTAAGATCGTGTAAGACGACGTCTTCATTGTTGGCGTTTAACACGGATATGTATATATATCCATTTTTTGGTTCAGTCATAGCAGAAGAAGTATAAACTTGAGGATGAATTTCTTTTGCGAAATATATTCGATTCAGTTGTTCGTGAATAGGTCCATATTTAATTATTTTTTCAGACCTAGCAGGTATAGTAATAGATTTTCGTTTATTAATGAAGTCGATAGTATATCTCTTATTCTTGGAATGGTACGTTAAGGTGTTGTCTTTATAATTTAGTATTGCATTGAAATTCCGAAAAAAATTCCATCTTGGGTTATGGGGAAATTTTCGGGTACTACATGAAATAGATATTTTAGTTTTGCTCCTGGTGTTATTTCTATATTCAGAAGAATTGTGCCCAGTGTAAACGTAGGAGTACTAACTCAGTTACATTATTTGTATGAACCCAAAGTTCTTGGTTTAATTTATTTATTTTTATTACACTCAGGCTTGCGCCTGTGTCTAAAAGCATAATGTTTTTGTTGGATATAGTATCTTTGGAAATTATGTTAATTTCACTCTTGAAATTAGAAGCATTATTTAAGCAGCCTATATGAGCAACGCATTTTGGTTTTTCGTTTTGATTTGGCATACTTTTAGGATTTTGAGAAGAAGTGGTATTTATATCAGAGCTAAGCGGTTGGTTCAGAAAATCGTGTAGATTATTTATTGGTGCGGGACTTCTGTTTTGCCGGTAGTGTTGATTTAGTAATATATTTTTATACCCTACTAGCTGACCCGGCGAACTTCGTTCCGCCTTAAATTGAATAAATGTCCCTTTCCAAAGTCGAGCCTCTCTTAAGAAAGAATTAAACAATTGATATTAAATTGATTAAAATTACTTTTATTTAAACAGAAATGATTAGGGCACTGCAACGCTTTGTGATAACAACGTTGTTTGTTTTGTTGTCCGGTGCATAAACAAACAATGCAGATGGCTTTCCGACACGCGAACACGCCACGTACAGTTGTCCATGTGAAAAGCAAGGGAATTCAAGATTAAGGCCACACACTTGTAACGATTGGCCTTGCGATTTGTTAATTGTCATGGCGAATGCGATTCGAACGGGAAACTGAATCCACTTTAACTCGAACGGCAAGTCGTTCTGTATCATAGGAATTCTTGGAATGAGAACTTCTTCGCCTTTGAGCTTGCCTTTGATTATTGTTGCTTGGATGACGTTGTTCATGAGTTTCTTCACTGTCAACCTAGTTCCATTGCATAATTTTGGTTGGTTCAGATTTCGCAGCATTATGATGACAGAGCCGACTTTGAGTTGCAAATTATGTGGTGGTAGACCAGGAACATCCAACGAATTCAAAAATTCAATTGGATAGTTTGTTGCTTCATCATCATTTATTATGCGATCCACCGATTAAAACGAATGCGATTTTATTTTGAATGATGAAATTCAAATCATCGACGTCCTTATTTTTCGCAGCTAATATCGCGCGTTCACGGAGCCAATCGTGGTTTAAATAATTGTGACCGATGTTAGGGAACACTTTACTGATGAGCTCTTCCTTCGATGATGTGAATTCACAAAAATTCAGCGGGAACGAAATCAGGCCAGTTGCAGCATCAACGGTAATTTGACCATTTCCAATTGTAAACAGTTGTTTTGCAAAACCATCGGCTGATGGGTCGTTCTGCAACGCAACTCGCATGTTCGTCGTCAACTGCAGCTTCTTTACGTATCGCCAGAATTAAGATAATTTCAGGCAAGCGTTGAGTTCATCTGCAGGCCTTGATCGCGGGATTACTGGTAAAATTTGACGGAAATCACCGGCTAGCAATATCATTGCTCCTCCAAAGCGTCTCACATTGTTCCGTAAATCTTTCATTGTTCAATCAAGAGCCTCCAATGCTCGCTTGTGTGCCATTGTGCATTCATCCCAGATGATATTTTTGCAAGTTTTCAACACTTGTGCCATAGCTGAATTTCTTGAAATATTGCATGTTGGTTCCTCATTCAACTGCAGATTCAGTGGCAATTTTAACGCTGAATGTGCTGTGCGACCACCTTCCAACAACGTGGCCGCTATTCCAGAAGAGGCAACCGCAAGTGCGATGTCGGATCTTGACCGAATTGAAGCCAAAATCAAGGAAAGGAGAAACGTTTTGCCAGTTCCACCAGGTGCATCCAGGAAGAATATGCCACCGTTACCGTTCTTTTGCTCGGGATTGAGCAGTGGGACATTGGTGCGAACTGTTTCTGTCAAAGCGTCTTGATCGAATTCTCGCTCGCGTTGCAATTCTCTATTAAATGCATCGTTCATTGAGCGATTGGGAGTTGGCATTCCCAGTTTACTCAACAGGTTGCTGCACATGAGCATACACATGTCTTCGATCAATATCAGCGCCTCGTTGCGGATCTCATCGTGCATTTGAAGTTCGGGATTTGATGTTGTTCTTCGAACTCGATGCAAAATATCGTCAGCCATGTTGTCCTTGTACTTGTCCCACAATATGAGGGGGTTCGATGGAAAACATGTCGAGATGATGATGGCAAACAATGTACGAATTTGAGTCGCAGGCGCAGAAACTGTAGCATCGGCAAGTGTTGCGTCCCAATGATTGTCGTTGGCAAGCAAATTCATCCGCTGACAGGCTTCTCTAAATGTGGCACACAGCACACCATCAACAGTCCGCAGGTTCTCGTACGAAGTTGGACCAGGCACATTGACCAAAAGCAATCGCAGATAGAAGCAGTCGTTATTTTTTGGATGAACAGTATAGATACGACCAAGTGCATCAGTTGAGTACACATCCGCATATCCAGCAACAGCTTGCCCTTGTTTTCGACGTTGAAATTTTTTGTACGACGCATTCCAAATATAATAGCGAGGCATTTCCGAGTAGAGCAGCGTTCTAGCGAACGGGTCACTTGCGCAGGTGGAGAAGAAACTCGTTAACGTTGTTGCTGGTGCCTGTTCAGCTCGCTGAGCTGCATTCTCTTCCCTGAAATATACGCTCTGACCATTCTCCAAGTGAACCGCCAAATGTCGGATGGCGTTCGTGTATCGGAAAGGAAAATATTCTCCAAATTGCCTCATTGCAACTCACATAACGCCCTAATTGATAGCACGCTTCCTTTGTTGACGTACTTGCAAACGTACTTGATGGACTTCACCGAATTGCAGTATTCAACGTTTATGTGCGTTTTAAATACTTAAGAGAGAAGAGGACAATATGGAACAATTCAAGTGTTGTCCACCAAGACATCTTTCCCTTTCACTTTCATTGCGACTGTTCTGCCATTGTCATCTGGTGATCGCCGCCTATACAATGGGTATCCATCGTTGATAGTGATTGTCTCTGCCAGGAGGGAATGTGGATATCGCTTAGAACATTTATTTGCGACCATGCAAGGCGAATCTGGATTGTGATTTCCGCAAGGCCCATGAATCATCTGCGTAGTTACGACTTCACACAATTCCGGGTCGGCTTCTTTAGTGGGTATTTCGGTGCTAATGATTGAATCGACCTGGTCTGGTCGCTTCTGCCATTCCACCGAATACATCCAACAATGCGGCTGTCCAAAAATATTGTGTTTCGTGATGAAGTCAATGATCATTAATAGTTTTTGTTTGAAAACTCGTGCAGTGATGTCGTGGCGGTCGCTCGAAGTTTGTCCGCAAAGTAAGAGTTGCGTAATTTCTGGCCATTTTGGATTGCAGGTGAATGTTATGAATAAGTCGGGGCGTCCGTAATGCCGCACATATGTCATTGCATCTTGCGCATATTCGTGCATATGCCTCGGACTTCCAACATATGTTGCTGGGAGAATAGTCAACCGGCCGATGTTTGCTGCTGCTGCATCTCCATCCAAATGTATGGCATCTCTTAAGTTAATGTATTCTTTCGAACGCAATTTATTTTGATTTAATCGGATGAAATTTAGGCGTTCTGTTTCTATCTTAACGTACATGTCGACGCAATACTGTTGAAACAATCGGCGATATCTTAACAGATGGTTGTCGACATCCTGGCGAATCATGAAGCGATATGCGTAGAAGTTCATGCTGCTGACTTTCTTATTTGTATCATGCCCTGAAAGATAATCCCATTAATAGTTGATGAAAAAGATATGTCGGAAAACTGAGGAACTAACCGAAGAGTGGGCTTACCATTTTAGTTTGAAAATGGTAGCCATCATCGCCTTCCGAAAACATAAGCAGATATTGTAATGTGTCGTATGACCGGTGGGTCTCCATCACGCGTTGAAACTGTCCATTATCACTTCGCTTGAGGACTATGTCGCGTGATTGATCGAGTTCCTCATTTGAATTTCCAAGAAAATAAATCTGAAGGAACTTATGATGCTCGTTCAATTGCGGCAAAAGAGCTCCCACCCGATGGTGGATTTGTCCTTGGATCTGAATAGTAGAAGGATAATGTGACAATTTATCCACACTGGACATAATGTTAAAGTTCTTCTGACGACATTACCTTAAAGGTCGGATTGTAACCACGTTCTTGGATAACAGTGGCTCCAAAAGACGTCATTTGGAAGCAGCCGCTGTATTGTTGAATGTGCGCGAGGAAATGCCGTGATTGTGTTGTATCTTTATACAGAAGTGATCGCAATGGCTGCGGTGGCGGGGCCAAAACAGGTAATTTTACTTTTCCTCCTGCACAACACAACCCAGGCGTTTCCGCCGAGAACTTCAATGCATTGCAATGCTGACAGACGACATTCAATGGCCAAATATTAACGCACGGAAGATCATTGTACGTTAGTGTGGAATCATATCTGAATGCAGCCCGATTTAAATTATAAGGTGGCGCTCGTGTCCTTCGCTCTTTACGTCGATTAAAGTTACGTTCATCTAGATCATCATTTCTACGACGGGTGGCTCTTGCTACACGATCTGCTTCCATATGCTTGGCTATATCCTCTTGTGAAAATGCGTCACGCATGTTAGTCATTCGTAAACGGACTTGTTCATTGCGATGTGCATGCTGTTCATCCATTTGATTCACACGTAGATTAGCCACTCGTCTCGTATTTTTATTGCGCGCTCCAATGTTTGATTGCCTTATTGGTGGCATAATGACACCTACGCGATCTGCTTCCATATGATCGGCTATCTCCTCTTGTGATTCTTGATTCGCATTCGCACGCAGAATAGCCACTCGTCTCGTGTTTTTATTGCGCGCTCCAATGTTTGATCGTCTTATTGGAGGCATAATGACACTTATAGAAAAATCCTGCAGGGACAATATCATAAGCATAACCATCTATATCAATTGCATTACACACAAATAGGTCGTTCACAAAATACCTTATTAAAATTCGTTATCGATAAAATTAAAGCCTCAATTTTAGTTATCACAATGTTCTAAAAAAAAGAAAAAAAATTAACACTAATCCATTAAATTTCACTTCGCACTTGGTAACTTAGTAGATACCTTTATACACTGTGTTGGTCACCAAACAAAATACTATTTAAAAGTTAAAAAGTTAAATTAATTTACGGATTATATTGAAGTTCAACTAATTTTACGTTTATTTAATTTTTTTTGAATTATATATCGAAAAATTTGTCAATTTATATTTTTTTAGCTTATTTTTATTGTTTTTGCTAGTGAAAAAAAAATTGAAATTAAAAAAAAAAACCGGCTCCGTTGTGTGTTTACCTGGTTCAAAACTAATCCAACAAAAAAAATCCTCATGCAAATCGGATAATATTTAGCCAAGTAATGCTTGTACAAAGAACAAAGTCATTACTTGGCGATATTTGTTCCGCAATTTTTTGTTTTAACGATTTTTAAAAAATACCGTTCAAAAATTGAAAAATTCGGCTCCGCTATTCGTTTACCTGGTTTAATACAAACCCAACAAAAAAATCCCCATGCTGACCCGGCGAACTTCGTTCCGCCTTAAATTGACTAAATGTCCCTTTCGAAAGTCGAGCCTCTCTTAAGAAAGAATTAAACAATTGATATTAAATTGATTAAAATTACTTTTATTTAAACAGAAATGATTAGGTCACTGCAACGCTTTGTGATAAACAACGTTGTTTGTTTTTTTGTCCGGTGCATAAACTAACAATGCAGATGGCTTTCCGACACGCGAACACGCGTGTCAGTTGTCCATGTGAAAAGCAAGGGAATTCAAGATTAAGGCCACACACTTGTAACGATTGGCCTTGCGATTTGTTTATTGTCATGGCGAATGCGGGTCGAACGGGAAACTGAATCCGCTTAAACTCGAATTGCAAGTCGGTTGGTATCAAAGGAATTCTTGGAATGAGAACTTCTTCGCCTTTGAACTTGCCTTTGATTATTGTTACTTGGATGACTGTAAACTTAGTTCCATTGCATAGTTTTGGTTGGTTCAGATTGCGCAGCATTATGATGACAGAGCCGACTTTGAGTTGTAAATTGTGTGGTGGTAGACCGGGAACATCCAAATATAATAGCAAAGCATTTCCGAGTAGAGCAGCTATAACGAACGGGTCACTTGCACATGTGGAGAAGAAACTCGTTAAAAAAAAAAAAAAAAAAAAAAAAAAAAAAAAAAAAAAAAAAAAAAAAAAAAAACCGGCTCCGTTGTGTGTTTACCTGGTTCAAGACAAATCCAACAAAAAAATCCTCATGCAAATCGGATAATATTTAGCCAAGTTATGCTTGTACAAAGAACAAAGTCATAATCTGTCGATATTTGTTCTGCAATTTTGTGTTTTAACGATTTCTAAAACTTAGCGTCCAAAATTTGAAAAATTCGGCTCCGCTATCTGTTTACCTTGTTTAATACAAACCCAACAAAAAAAATCCCAATGCAAATCGGATGATATTCAGCCGAGTTAGGCGCGTACAAACAGACACCAATTCATTTTTATATATAAAGATTAGTAGATATTGGAACTTGAGATAGATTCAGAGGTTTTTGTTGAGGAATTTTCTCGCGTTTTGAATAAATAGATTTGGAATTTAGATACAGTGCTTGCGATTTAGTTGAATTTGATTTCTTATTTTGCGACAGTGAACAAAATGGGTTTGATTTTTTGCAATGAGTCAGTGGATTCAGTGAGTTTGATTTGTTATTTTGAGACAGAGGATTCAGTGGGTTTGATATATTTTATGAAACAGTGGATTCAGTGAATTTGATTTTTTGTTTTGAGACAGTGGATTCAGTGAATTTGATTTTTTGTTTTGAGACAGTGGATTCAGTGAATTTGATTTTTTGTTTTGAGACAGTGGATTCAGTGGATGCAGTGAGATTAAATCTTCATTTTGAGATTGTTGATACAGCGGATTAAATGATTTTTTTGGATTTTGGTGAATCAGTGGATACAGTGGTTTTGGTGATTTAATATCGTCTTCACACCTTAATGCATGTGCTTTACCTAACTCCGGGTGTTGGACGGGCCAGGTCCTTTGTAGTTTCCCGAACTTTGTGAGGTTCCACGTTGAGGTGTATTGTCTTGCCTACTGTTGTTGAATTGCCTTTTTCTGCACTGGTCTATTGTATGACCCGGATTTTTGCAATAGCGACATGTGATAGTATTTTGTACATTATTAAACCTCACATACTGATTCGTATTAGAATTCAGTCTATTAGTTCTTGAATTGTTAAAAAATCTGTCCGTGCTTTGCTGAAAGCGACACTCTGTTGTGTTGTGTGTCTTTGTTCGGCAGTTGTGGCAATATTTGTTTTCAACAGTGGTAAGAAGTTTTTCTTCTTCCATTGCTATGTTTATAGCCTCATCTAGATCTTTGCATTTAGCGCTTTTAACAAGGGTTTTGAGCTGAGGGATTAGACCGCTACAGAAACTATTAAGAATTGTAATGCTATTAAGATTTCTAATGGTTGTATTAGCAGCGTCATCTTTGGTATTAGCATTAGCGTTATTAAGTTAATCGAAAGGGCATAAGCTCTTTCCGCGTAAGAACTTATTGGTTCTTTATAACTCTGATTAAATTGGAAAACTTCGGTTTGTATTATTTGTGCGGACCTAGTTTTTCGAAAGTTCTTTATCAGAGCCTCTTTTAACTCTTTCCAGGCATCATAATTATTATATTTTATTATAACATTATATGCCCGGCCGGTTAATTTTGACTTGACTATGTCAATGAGTTCTGCTTTTTCAGGATCGGTGGTAGTCTTTTTGGATTGAAGGTCTATTACTTGAATAAACCTATCTAAATTCTTAAAATTGCCATCAAACTCTGGAATGAGTTTAATGGCTTGAGAAGCATTGAATGTCATTATGGTTTTATCCTTTTTTGAAGTGTGAAGGCTAGAAGTTAATTTTTTTATATCACCACGTTTAGGTGGAGTCACTCGTTTTTTTGTTTTAACAGCAACAGTCAACTCACTGTCCGAAGATCTGCGGGGGCGAGCGATCTTTCTATTTCTTAGCGAAATATTTAAATTCAAGTTAGACACATAAAATGTCCCACAAAAAGAAGAAAACAACTTAAGACGACAGAAAAAATTGGGCAAAAAATTTAAAAGGAAATGGACTATGAGTTTGGGAGGAACAACTGGCTTAAATAAAATTAATTTGTATGCAAAATAATAAAAATAATGATAACAAATAATAACTTACTTATATCTTACGATAACATGTTGGTTTTAGCTCTTGTTGATATTATTGATGTTGCTGATGTCGTTGATGTGGTTGATATTGATTGCCTCGGCGTGGCAATTTCTTCCTTGTTGATTGCCTCGGCGTGGCAATTTCTTCCTTCCTTCTATTTTTCTCGACCAAAGGAATCAGATTTCCTCTATGGGATAGATTATATTTTTTTTTCACTTTCACTTTTGATCACTTTTGATCTGGTCTTTGATAGGGCCTTTTTTTTTTGACTCTTTTTTTTTTAATTTTGTTATTTTTTTTTTGTACTCTCACTCACTTTTTTTCTTTTTTTTTATTATTGATAGCTTGTTATAAATTTTTGTGTTTTTTTTTTCAAACGATTTATGAACTAGAAATATTTGGGAGTAAAGTCAGATGCTTTAACTTTACTATTCCACCACTGCCACCAAATGTTGTATGTTGCAAAATTAATGAAAACAACTTCTCCGTTTGAGTCTTTGAATCAGAGTGTCTGAACTTCTGCTCATCATTTCTTACGCTACCTCTTCTATTGCCTAGATCGTCACTTCCTCCAGGTCAACCACGCATTCTATTTCCATTCGCTTGACACAGTTTGTTTGTTTAACAAATAACAATACAATAGTGCAACATCAACATATGTCGCATTTGACATAGTTGCACTACGATGGGTCAGTATTGCAATATGATCCCTTATTGCATTGTGTTTGTTTAGTTGACATAGTTCGATTGCCGTTCCTACGATTGTATACCAATATGCATGACACATGGAACACTTGGCCGTAATCGAACTATGTCAAGTATCTTGAATGCGATTCATAGGAATTGGGTAATTGTGGGAACGGTGTGTGGTCTCTGTGACTAAGGGCACAACACTCCTCCCCCCTTTAAATACGAAAGCATATTGGCTACTTTTTATCCTAGTAAAATGTATGGTTCCCGTGGGATAGATTTGTTTTAATTTTTGAAATCACACCAGAATTGCTGAACGGATCTGAATGAAATTTAGCACAGAGATAGATTATAGTCTGGAATAGCATATTGGCTACTTTCTATCCCTTTAAAATGTGTTCCCGTAGGATTGATTTATTATAATTTTTGAAATTACACCAGAATGGTGGAACTCATCTGAATGAAATTTTGCACAGGGATAGATTATAGTCTGGAATAGCATATTGGCTACTTTCTATCCCTGTTAAATGTATGGTTCCCATGGGATAGATTTATTTTAATTTTTGAAATTACACCAGAATGGCTGATTTCATCTGAATGAAATTTAGCACAGAGATAGATTATAGTGTGGAATAGCATATTGGCTACTTTCTATCCCTGTAAAATGTATGGTTCCCGTGGGATAGATTTGTTTTAATTTTTGAAATCACACCAGAATGGCTGAACGGATCTGAATGAAATTTAGCACAGAGATAGATTATAGTCTGGAATAGCATATTGGCTACTTTTTATCCCGGCAAAATGTATGGTTCCCGTGGGATAGATTTGTTTTAGTTTTTGAAATTACACCAGAATGGCTGAACTCATCTGAATGAAATTTAGCACAGATAGATTATAGTCTGGAATAGCATATTTGCTTCTTTCTATCCCTGTTAAATGTATGGTTCCCGTGGGATTAATTTATTTTAATTTTTAAATTACACCAGAATGGCTGAACTCATCTGAATGAAATTTAGCACAGAGATAGATTATAGTCTGGAATAGCATATTTGCTTCTTTCTATCCCTGTAAAATGTATGGTTCCCGTAGGATTGAGTTATTTTAATTTTTGAAATTACACCAGAATGGCGGAACTCATCTGAATGAAATTTTGCACAGGGATAGATTATAGTCTGGAATAGCATATTGGCTACTTTCTATCCCTGTAAAATGTATGGTTCAGATGGGATAGATTTATTTTAATTTTTAAAATTACACCAGAATGGCTGAACTCATCTGAATGAAATTTAGCACAGAGATAGATTATAGTCTGCAATAGCATATTGGCTACTTTTTATCCCGGTAAAATGTATATTTCCCGTGGGATTGATTTGTTTTAATTTTTGAAATAACACAAGAATGACTGAACGGATCTGAATGAAACTTAGCACAGATATAGATTATAGTCTGGAATAGCATATTGGCTACTTTCTATCCCTGTAAAATGTATGGTTCCCGTAGGATAGATTTGTTTTAATTTTTGAAATCACACCAGAATGGCTGAACGGATCTGAATGAAACTTAGCACAGAGATAGATTATTGTCTGGAATAGCATATTGGCTACTTTCTATCACTGTAAAATATATGCTTCCCATGGGATAGATTAATTTAAATTTTTGAAATTACACTAAAATGGCTGAACTCATCTGAATGAAATTTAGCACAGAGAATTTGGGGATAGATTTGTTTTAATTTTTGAAATCACACCAGAATAGCAGAACGGATCTGAATGAAATTTAGCACAGAGATAGATTATAGTCTGGAATAGCATATTGGCTACTTTCTATCACTGTAAAATATATGGTTCCCGTGGGATAGATTTATTTTAATTTTTGAAATTACACCAGAATGGCTGAACTCATCTGAATGAAATTTAGCACAGAGATAGATTATAGTCTGGAATAGCATATTGGCTACTTTTTACTCCGGTAAAATGTATGGTTCCCGTGGGATAGATTTGTTTTAATTTTTGAAATCACACCAGAATTGCTGAACGGATCTGAATGAAATTTAGCACGGAGCTAGATTATAATCTGGTATATCTTATAGGTTTCTTTTTATCGCGGTTTAATGCAGGTATTAAATTATAAAGCTTTAAAAAAAGAAGAAGTAAGATAACGATAGGCTATACTCCTCAAGGTACAGTCTACTTCTTGATCAGCTGAAACGCGAGCGAAGCCGCGGGTAAAGGCTATATATCTATATATATAAAAATGGATGTGTGTATGTTTGTATGTATGTTTGTATGTTGTCTATGGACTCTTAAACGGCCCAATGGATCTTTATGAAATTTTCAGGGTAAATATAGTTGAGTCCAGGGATGGTTCCTGTGAAGGTTTGGTTCCGATCGGGTAGAAGACAAAAATAAAATGCAGGCTTTTAACATTTTTTGGTCATATTTTTTTTGGTTTTTTCATAAATTTTTTAGCGGTTTGAAACATCAGCGAAAACTCCGCAATTTCCGATCGGGTGGAAGACAAAAATAAAATGCAGACTTTTAACATTTTTTAGATGATTTTTTTTTTTTTTTATTTTTAATTTTTTTCATACATTTTTTAGCTGTTTGAAACATCAGCGAAAATTCCGTAGTGACTTTTTCTTGTGACAGCTATTTAGGTGTCACAAGAAAAAGTCACAAAAATGTGATTGTCACATGTGACTATCATCTAGCCAGACGAAATTTGTTGATTGTGACTATCACTTATCACAAATCACCTTAGCCGATTCCACCCCAGGTTTTTAACAACTGTTGGTTCAATCTATATCTATGTATATAAAAATGGATGTGTGTATGTTTGTATGTTTGTATGTTGTCTATGGACTCTTAAACCGCGAAATGGAACTTTATGAAATTTTCAGGGTAATTATAGTTAAGTCCAGGGATGGTTCCTATGAAGGTTTGGTTCCGATCGGGTGGAAGACAAAAATAAAATGCAGGGTTTTAACATTTTTTGGTCATTTTTTTTTTTTTTTGGTTTTTTCATAAATTTTTTAGCGATTTGAAACATCAGCGAAAACTCCGCAATTTCTGATCGGGTGGAAGACAAAACTAAAATGCAGACTTTTAACATTTTTTGGATGATTTTTTTTTTGATTTTTCATAAATTTTTTAGCGGTTTGAAACATCAGTGAAAATTCCGTAATGGCCGATCGGGTCGAAGACAAAACAAAAATGCAATCCTTAACCAAAAATATTGTTTATCCGCTAGCATTGATATGAAATACCTAAATAAATAAATTTAATTTCACATTAAATAAGTATTTTTTTTTAGGCGTAGCAACGCGCGCCGGTTACCGCTATTATCTTCTATCTATCTATCTATTTATCTATATATATAAAAATGGATGTGTGTATGTTTGTATGTATGTATGTTTGTATGTTGTCTATGGACTCTTAAAAGGCCCAATGGATCTTTATGAAATTTTCAGGGTAAATATAGTTAAGTCCAGAAGACAAAAATAAAATGCAGGCTTTTAACATTTTTTGGTCATTTTTTTTTTTTTTTTTCATAAAATTTTTTAGCGGTTTGAAACATCAGCGAAAACTCCGCAATTTCCGATGGGGTGGAAGACAAAAACAAAATGCAGGCTTTTAACATTCTTTAGATGATTTTTTTTTTTTTTTTTTTGATTTTTTTCATACATTTTTTAGCTGTTTGAAACATCAGCGAAAATTCCGGAATGGCCGGTCGAGTGAAGGACAAAAAAAAAATGTAGGCTTTTAACAACTGTTGGTTCAATCTATATATATAAAAATGGATGTGTGTATGTTTGTATGTAGGTATGTTGTCTATGGACTCTTAAACCACCCAATGGATCTTTATGAAATTTTCACGGTAAATATAGTTTAGTCCAGGGATGGTTCCTGGGAAGGTTTGGTTCCGATCGGGTGGAATCTATATTTATATAAAAATGGATGTGTGTATGTTTGTATGTATGTTTGTATGTTGTCTATGGACTCTTAAACGGCCCAAGGGATCTTTATGAAATTTTCAAGGTAAATATAGTTAAGTCCAGGGATTGTTCCTGTGAAGGTTTGGTTCCGATCGGGTGGAAGACAAAAATAAAATGCAGGGTTTTAACATTTTTTGGTCATTTTTTTTTTTTTTTTGGTTTTTTCATAAATTTTTTAGCGGTTTGAAACATCAGCGAAAACTCCGCAATTTCCGATCGGGTGGAAGACAAAATAAAAATGCAGACTTTTAACATTTTTTGGATGATTTTTTTGATTTTTTATAAATTTTTTAGCGGTTTGAAACATCAGTGAAAATTCCGTAATGGCCGATCGGGTCGAAGACAAAACAAAAATGCAATCTTTAACCAAAAATATTGTTTATCCGCTAGCATTGATATGAAATACCTAAATAAATAAATTTAATTTCACATTAAACAAGTGTTTTTTTTTTAGCGTAGCAACGCGCGCCGGTTACCGCTATTATCTTTTATCTATCTATCTATCTATCTATATATATAAAAATGGATGTGTGTATGTTTGTATGTATGTATGTTTGTATGTTGTCTATGGACTCTTAAACGGCCCAATGGATCTTTATGAAATTTTCAGGGTAAATATAGTTAAGTCCAGAAGACAAAAATAAAATGCAGGCTTTTAACATTTTTTGGTAATTTTTTTTTTTTTTTTTTCATAAATTTTTTAGCGGTTTGAAACATCAGCGAAAACTCCGCAATTTCCGATGGGGTGGAAGACAAAAATAAAATGCAGGCTTTTAACATTTTTTAGATAATTTTTTTTTATTTGAAACATCAGCGAAAATTCCGGAATGGCCGGTCGAGTGAAGGACACAAAAAATGCAGGCTTTTAACAACTGTTGGTTCAATCTATATATATATAAAAATGGATGTGTGTATGTTTGTTTGTAGGTATGTTGTCTATGGACTCTTAAGCCGCCCAATGGATCTTTATGAAATTTTCAGGGTAAATATAGTTTAGTACAGGGATGGTTCCTGGGAAGGTTTGGTTCCGATCGGGTGGAATCTATATATATAAAAATGGATGTGTGTATGTTTGTATGTTGTCTATGGACTCTTAAACGGCCCAATGGATCTTTATGAAATTTTCAGGGTAAATATAGTTAAGTCCAGGGATTGTTCCTGTGAAGGTTTGGTTCCCATCGGGTAGAAGACAAAAATAAAATGCAGGCTTTTAACATTTGTTGGTCTTTTTTTTTTTTTTTGGTTTTTTCATAAATTTTTTAGCGGTTTGAAACATCAGCGAAAACTCCGCAATTGCCGATGGGGTGGAAGACAAAAATAAAATGCAGACTTTTAACATTTGTTGGATGATTTTCTTTTTGTTTTATTTTTGATTTTTTTCATAAATTTTTTTGCTGTTTGAAATTTCAGCGAAAATCCCGGAATGGCCGATCGAGTGAAGGACAAACAAAAATGCAAGCTTTTAACAATTGTTGGTTCAATTTTTTTATAATCTATCTATATATGTAGGTATGTGTATGTGTATGTGTATGTGTATGTGTATGTGTATGTGTATGTGTATGTGTATGTGTATGTGTATGTGTATGTGTATGTGTATGTGTATGTGTATGTGTATGTGTATGTGTATGTGTATGTGTATGTGTATGTGTATGTGTATGTGTATGTGTATGTGTATGTGTATGTGTATGTGTATGTGTATGTGTATGTGTATGTGTATGTGTATGTGTATGTGTATGTGTATGTGTATGTGTATGTGTATGTGTATGTGTATGTGTATGTGTATGTGTATGTGTATGTGTATGTGTATGTGTATGTGTATGTGTATGTGTATGTGTATGTGTATGTGTATGTGTATGTGTATGTGTATGTGTATGTGTATGTGTATGTGTATGTGTATGTGTATGTGTATGTGTATGTGTATGTGTATGTGTATGTGTATGTGTATGTGTATGTGTATGTGTATGTGTATGTGTATGTGTATGTGTATGTGTATGTGTATGTGTATGTGTATGTGTATGTGTATGTGTATGTGTATGTGTATGTGTATGTGTATGTGTATGTGTATGTGTATGTGTATGTGTATGTGTATGTGTATGTGTATGTGTATGTGTATGTGTATGTGTATGTGTATGTGTATGTGTATGTGTATGTGTATGTGTATGTGTATGTGTATGTGTATGTGTATGTGTATGTGTATGTGTATGTGTATGTGTATGTGTATGTGTATGTGTATGTGTATGTGTATGTGTATGTCTATGTGTATGTGTATGTGTATGTGTATGTGTATGTGTATGTGTATGTGTATGTGTATGTGTATGTGTATGTGTATGTGTATGTGTATGTGTATGTGTATGTGTATGTGTATGTGTATGTGTATGTGTATGTGTATGTGTATGTGTATGTGTATGTGTATGTGTATGTGTATGTGTATGTGTATGTGTATGTGTATGTGTATGTGTATGTGTATGTGTATGTGTATGTGTATGTGTATGTGTATGTGTATGTGTATGTGTATGTGTATGTGTATGTGTATGTGTATGTGTATGTGTATGTGTATGTGTATGTGTATGTGTATGTGTATGTGTATGTGTATGTGTATGTGTATGTGTATGTCTATGTGTATGTGTATGTGTATGTGTATGTGTATGTGTATGTGTATGTGTATGTGTATGTGTATGTGTATGTGTATGTGTATGTGTATGTGTATGTGTATGTGTATGTGTATGTGTATGTGTATGTGTATGTGTATGTGTATGTGTATGTGTATGTGTATGTGTATGTGTATGTGTATGTGTATGTGTATGTGTATGTGTATGTGTATGTGTATGTGTATGTGTATGTGTATGTGTATGTGTATGTGTATGTGTATGTGTATGTGTATGTGTATGTGTATGTGTATGTGTATGTGTATGTGTATGTGTATGTGTATGTGTATGTGTATGTGTATGTGTATGTGTATGTGTATGTGTATGTGTATGTGTATGTGTATGTGTATGTGTATGTGTATGTGTATGTGTATGTGTATGTGTATGTGTATGTGTATGTGTATGTGTATGTGTATGTGTATGTGTATGTGTATGTGTATGTGTATGTGTATGTGTATGTGTATGTGTATGTGTATGTGTATGTGTATGTGTATGTGTATGTGTATGTGTATGTGTATGTGTATGTGTATGTGTATGTGTATGTGTATGTGTATGTGTATGTGTATGTGTATGTGTATGTGTATGTGTATGTGTATGTGTATGTGTATGTGTATGTGTATGTATGTGTATGTGTATGTGTATGTGTATGTGTATGTGTATGTGTATGTGTATGTGTATGTGTATGTGTATGTGTATGTGTATGTGTATGTGTATGTGTATGTGTATGTGTATGTGTATGTGTATGTGTATGTGTATGTGTATGTGTATGTGTATGTGTATGTGTATGTGTATGTGTATGTGTATGTGTATGTGTATGTGTATGTGTATGTGTATGTGTATGTGTATGTGTATGTGTATGTGTATGTGTATGTGTATGTGTATGTGTATGTGTATGTGTATGTGTATGTGTATGTGTATGTGTATGTGTATGTGTATGTGTATGTGTATGTGTATGTGTATGTGTATGTGTATGTGTATGTGTATGTGTATGTGTATGTGTATGTGTATGTGTATGTGTATGTGTATGTGTATGTGTATGTGTATGTGTATGTGTATGTGTATGTGTATGTGTATGTGTATGTGTATGTGTATGTGTATGTGTATGTGTATGTGTATGTGTATGTGTATGTGTATGTGTATGTGTATGTGTATGTGTATGTGTATGTGTGTATGTGTATGTGTATGTGTATGTATGTGTATGTGTATGTGTATGTGTATGTGTATGTGTATGTGTATGTGTATGTGTATGTGTATGTGTATGTGTATGTGTATGTGTATGTGTATGTGTATGTGTATGTGTATGTGTATGTGTATGTGTATGTGTATGTGTATGTGTATGTGTATGTGTATGTGTATGTGTATGTGTATGTGTATGTGTATGTGTATGTGTATGTGTATGTGTATGTGTATGTGTATGTGTATGTGTATGTGTATGTGTATGTGTATGTGTATGTGTATGTGTATGTGTATGTGTATGTGTATGTGTATGTGTATGTGTATGTGTATGTGTATGTGTATGTGTATGTGTATGTGTATGTGTATGTGTATGTGTATGTGTATGTGTATGTGTATGTGTATGTGTATGTGTATGTGTATGTGTATGTGTATGTGTATGTGTATGTGTATGTGTATGTGTATGTGTATGTGTATGTGTATGTGTATGTGTATGTGTATGTGTATGTGTATGTGTATGTGTATGTGTATGTGTATGTGTATGTGTATGTGTATGTGTATGTGTATGTGTATGTGTATGTGTATGTGTATGTGTATGTGTATGTGTATGTGTATGTGTATGTGTATGTGTATGTGTATGTGTATGTGTATGTGTATGTGTATGTGTATGTGTATGTGTATGTGTATGTGTATGTGTATGTGTATGTGTATGTGTATGTGTATGTGTATGTGTATGTGTATGTGTATGTGTATGTGTATGTGTATGTGTATGTGTATGTGTATGTGTATGTGTATGTGTATGTGTATGTGTATGTGTATGTGTATGTGTATGTGTATGTGTATGTGTATGTGTATGTGTATGTGTATGTGTATGTGTATGTGTATGTGTATGTGTATGTGTATGTGTATGTGTATGTGTATGTGTATGTGTATGTGTATGTGTATGTGTATGTGTATGTGTATGTGTATGTGTATGTGTATGTGTATGTGTATGTGTATGTGTATGTGTATGTGTATGTGTATGTGTATGTGTATGTGTATGTGTATGTGTATGTGTATGTGTATGTGTATGTGTATGTGTATGTGTATGTGTATGTGTATGTGTATGTGTATGTGTATGTGTATGTGTATGTGTATGTGTATGTGTATGTGTATGTGTATGTGTATGTGTATGTGTATGTGTATGTGTATGTGTATGTGTATGTGTATGTGTATGTGTATGTGTATGTGTATGTGTATGTGTATGTGTATGTGTATGTGTATGTGTATGTGTATGTGTATGTGTATGTGTATGTGTATGTGTATGTGTATGTGTATGTGTATGTGTATGTGTATGTGTATGTGTATGTGTATGTGTATGTGTATGTGTATGTGTATGTGTATGTGTATGTGTATGTGTATGTGTATGTGTATGTGTATGTGTATGTGTATGTGTATGTGTATCTGTATGTGTATGTGTATGTGTATGTGTATGTGTATGTGTATGTGTATGTGTATGTGTATGTGTATGTGTATGTGTATGTGTATGTGTATGTGTATGTGTATGTGTATGTGTATGTGTATGTGTATGTGTATGTGTATGTGTATGTGTATGTGTATGTGTATGTGTATGTGTATGTGTATGTGTATGTGTATGTGTATGTGTATGTGTATGTGTATGTGTATGTGTATGTGTATGTGTATGTGTATGTGTATGTGTATGTGTATGTGTATGTGTATGTGTATGTGTATGTGTATGTGTATGTGTATGTGTATGTGTATGTGTATGTGTATGTGTATGTGTATGTGTATGTGTATGTGTATGTGTATGTGTATGTGTATGTGTATGTGTATGTGTATGTGTATGTGTATGTGTATGTGTATGTGTATGTGTATGTGTATGTGTATGTGTATGTGTATGTGTATGTGTATGTGTATGTGTATGTGTATGTGTATGTGTATGTGTATGTGTATGTGTATGTGTATGTGTATGTGTATGTGTATGTGTATGTGTATGTGTATGTGTATGTGTATGTGTATGTGTATGTGTATGTGTATGTGTATGTGTATGTGTATGTGTATGTGTATGTGTATGTGTATGTGTATGTGTATGTGTATGTGTATGTGTATGTGTATGTGTATGTGTATGTGTATGTGTATGTGTATGTGTATGTGTATGTGTATGTGTATGTGTATGTGTATGTGTATGTGTATGTGTATGTGTATGTGTATGTGTATGTGTATGTGTATGTGTATGTGTATGTGTATGTGTATGTGTATGTGTATGTGTATGTGTATGTGTATGTGTATGTGTAT
>OU696696.1:187582392-187584394 GCA_916050605.2 Platycheirus albimanus
TGTATGTGTATGTGTATGTGTATGTGTATGTGTATGTGTATGTGTATGTGTATGTGTATGTGTATGTGTATGTGTATGTGTATGTGTATGTGATGTGTATGTGTATGTGTATGTGTATGTGTATGTGTATGTGTATGTGTATGTGTATGTGTATGTGTATGTGTATGTGTATGTGTATGTGTATGTGTCTGTGTATGTGTATGTGTATGTGTATGTGTATGTGTATGTGTATGTGTATGTGTATGTGTATGTGTATGTGTATGTGTATGTGTATGTGTATGTGTATGTGTATGTGTATGTGTAGTGTATGTGTATGTGTATGTGTATGTGTATGTGTATGTGTATGTGTATGTGTATGTGTATGTGTATGTGTATGTGTATGTGTATGTGTATGTGTATGTGTATGTGTATGTGTATGTGTATGTGTATGTGTATGTGTATGTGTATGTGTAGTGTATGTGTATGTGTATGTGTATGTGTATGTGTATGTGTATGTGTATGTGTATGTGTATGTGTATGTGTATGTGTATGTGTATGTGTATGTGTATGTGTATGTGTATGTGTATGTGTATGTGTATGTGTATGTGTATGTGTATGTGTATGTGTATGTGTATGTGTATGTGTATGTGTATGTGTATGTGTATGTGTATGTGTATGTGTATGATGTATGTGTATGTGTAGTGTATGTGTATGTGTATGTGTATGTGTATGTGTATGTGTATGTGTATGTGTATGTGTATGTGTATGTGTATGTGTATGTGTATGTGTTGTATGTGTATGTGTATGTGTATGTGTATGTGTATGTGTATGTGTATGTGTATGTGTATGTGTATGTGTATGTGTATGTGTATGTGTATGTGTATGTGTATGTGTATGTGTATGTGTATGTGTATGTGTATGTGTATGTGTATGTGTATGTGTATGTGTATGTGTATGTGTATGTGTATGTGTATGTGTATGTGTATGTGTATGTGTATGTGTATGTGTATGTGTATGTGTATGTGTATGTGTATGTGTATGTGTATGTGTATGTGTATGTGTATGTGTATGTGTATGTGTATGTGTATGTGTATGTGTATGTGTATGTGTATGTGTATGTGTATGTGTATGTGTATGTGTATGTGTATGTGTATGTCTATGTGTATGTGTATGTGTATGTGTATGTGTATGTGTATGTGTATGTGTATGTGTATGTGTATGTGTATGTGTATGTGTATGTGTATGTGTATGTGTATGTGTATGTGTATGTGTATGTGTATGTGTATGTGTATGTGTATGTGTATGTGTATGTGTATGTGTATGTGTATGTGTATGTGTATGTGTATGTGTATGTGTATGTGTATGTGTATGTGTATGTGTATGGTATGTGTATGTGTATGTGTATGTGTATGTGTATGTGTATGTGTATGTGTATGTGTATGTGTATGTGTATGTGTATGTGTATGTGATGTGTATGTGTATGTGTATGTGTATGTGTATGTGTATGTGTATGTGTATGTGTATGTGTATGTGTATGTGTATGTGTATGTGTATGTGTATGTGTATGTGTATGTGTATGTGTATGTGTATGTGTATGTGTATGTGTATGTGTATGTGTATGTGATGTGTATGTGTATGTGTATGTGTATGTGTTGTGTATGTGTATGTGTATGTGTATGTGTATGTGTATGTGTATGTGTATGTGTATGTGTATGTGTATGTGTATGTGTATGTGTATGTGTATGTGTATGTGTATGTGTATGTGTATGTGTATGTGTATGTGTATGTGTATGTGTATGTGTATTGTGTATGTGTTGTGTATGTGTATGTGTATGTGTATGTGTATGTGTATGTGTATGTGTATGTGTATGGTGTATGTGTATGTGTATGTGTATGTGTATGTGTATGTGTATGTGTTTGTGTTGTGTATGTGTATGTGTATGTGTAGTGTATGTGTATGTGGATGTGTATGTGTATGTGTATGTGTATGTGTATGTGTATGTGGTATGTGAATGTTTGAATG